>PVIU01013211.1:0-56842 GCA_004026605.1 Ondatra zibethicus | reverse complement strand
TCCCATTAGTTCAGGCACACTGTCTCAGTAGGTGGACCAGCCCCTCACGGTCCTAACTTCCTAACTCATCTTCTCCCACCTTCTGCTCTTCACCTGCACCTTGGGGGCTCAATCCATTGCTCTGATGTGAATGTGGGTCTCTGTCTCTATCTCCATCCATCGGATGAAATTTCTCCCACCTCTATCCCCGCCCCTGGCGAGTACAGGGTTCTTGCTCTGTACTTTCTGGCCATCATGAGGCGAGATGCTCCTCTACCTTAAATGGAATTTGTCTTCCCCAAAGTTGCTTTCCTCAGGTATTCTGTCACAGAAATGAAAGTCTGACTCTAAGAAAATTGGTACCAGGATTCGAGGTCATGGCTGTGACCACCTGGCTAGCCGGTTGAAAAGATTTTGGAGCTATTAAGTGAGGAATTTTGGAAAATTATTGGAGATAGAAGCTAGAAATCCCTGAGAGTGGTATAAGCAGAACTTAATGCTGTAAAACTAAATGAGTAGAATGTTAATATCATAATAGAAAGAAAATAAGTGCTCATGAGGTTTCAGATGAGAGCAAAGACTCCATAGGGAATTGGTGTAGTCATTTGCACCGTATTGTGGAAAAGTCCTTACCTCCATTTTATCTAGGCATTGAGATTTGGGTGCAGCTGCATTTTAAAGAGATGGATTAGCTAATTTAGTGGGGGATATTTTTGGCATCGGAGCATTCAAGTTGTAACACAGATGTTGACAGCTGCTTTTTTGGTGTAGGAGGTTTTTCTGTCTATGTGTTCCTTTCATTGGTTGAATAAAGAAACTGCCTTGGCCTTTTGATAGGGCAGAACTTAGATAGGTGGGGAAGGCAAAACAGAATGCTGGGAAAAAGCATGAAGCTCCTGCCTGAGACTGACACTGGTTAGAATCTTTCCCGGTAAGCCACGACCTCGTGGTGTTATACAGATTGGTAGAAATGGATTAAATCTTATAACTAAAGCATTTAAAAAAAAAAAGAAATGGGTTAAATCAAGATGTGAGAGTTAGCCAATAAGAGGCTAAAAATAATGGGCCAGGCAATGATTTAATTAATACAATTTCTGTGTGATTATTTCAGGGGTTAAGCTAGCCGGGCAGCCGGAACAAGGGGCTCCACTCCCTTTCAACAGCTTTTAGCCACGTTTACACTGGGAATTATGACCCAAAACCAGATGAGAAAGAAGAAAGGAAGAAAACTTATAATTTGCCTGAAGGCAAGCATGTATAAAGCTAACATTAAGGATGGTGTGGCTGCTGAAGACATTAGGACCCTTAAAAGGAACCCAAGACCTATGCCTTGGGATGGTAGGAAACAGAGCATCTCAGAGTTAGCTGTGGGTACTCCCTATGAGTACTACTATGCCTTAGAAGTATCAATTTTCTCTTGACTTGACAATAGTTCAGAGCTAAACACTGGCCTTGAATCTCAGAAGAGTCTTTGAACTTGAACTTTTGAACAATGGTGGAACTGTTTAAGACTCTAGGGTCTTAGAGATGAACTGAAGGCATTTGTATTATGAGATAGACATGAGCCTTTGGGAGGCCAGGAGCGGATGTTATAATTTAAGGAAATTTTGGATGTCAGCTGGCAAGGGATAGATTTGTGGAGGTTAATCTTGATCTTCAACTTGATAGACTGGGAAATTAATAAAGCCCCCAATATGCTCTTGAAAGTGTTTTCAGAAAAGATTAACAGAGGACTTAAGTCCCACCCTTAATATAGGCAGCACCATACCGTAGACTGGGAGCATAGATGAATGAAAGAGGAAAAAGAAGGGTTGACTAGCAACACATTCTCTTATTTACTTGCTGGCCACCCCCAGGTAAACTGTGGTGCCACCTTGCCCTGCGGTCAACTAGACTTAACCACTTGAAACCATGAGTAAAACTCAATCTTCCATCCCTTACATGGTTGATGTTGGATATTTCATCACAGCCACAAAACTCTGACAGACACAGAAGTGAGTAGGTAGTGAATGCAAAGCCCTCACAGGATTAACACCCCCTCCAATCAGAGGGCAGAAAGCTAGTTCCGCTGCCTATTTTCCCACCGTGTCGAGATGAAACAAGTCATCCGTCAGTAACCTGGAACAAGCCTTCACCAGAGCACAGCCATACTGATAGCCTGCTCTTGGACTTTTGGTCTTCTAAACTCTGGGAAAATAAGTTCTGTCATGTAAACTAGATAGTTGCAGCTCTTCTGTTGTAACACCTGAGACACACTGAGAAACCTCTTGTACAATAAGAACCCAGAGAACAGTTGAAATGCACTGACCAGACTAGATGCCATCAGGACCACACCCATAAGCAATAATATCACTTTTTGCCCCTTCAGCTTATCTAGGGAGTAAACTGTAAAGATGGGATCCCATAAGAAAAAATTACAGTTTTTTTCCTGTATTTTGAACTCCAGTTTTTCTGTCCTTAAAGTTAATTACTCTCAATTATCTTCTGTTGGGGGAGACTGCTTGTTCATTCCCAGCTGCTCAGCCCTGAAATAATCACACAGAAGCCATATTATTTGAATCACTGCTTGGGCAATCACATAAGTGTCTTGCTAGCTAGCTCTTATATCTTTGGTTAACCCATTTCTATTAATATGTGTATCACCACGAGGTTGTGACCTACCGGCAAAGTTTTAGCAGGCTCCAGCAGAGACAAATGTCCCTAGCTGTGGCTATATGGCTTTTCTCCAACTCTGCCTTCTTTCTCCCAGCATTCAGCCTCATTTTTCCTGCCTAGCTCTACTCTGCCCTATCACAGGCCGAAGCAGCTTCTTTATTCATTAACCAATAAAGCAACACATAGGCAGAAGGACTTCCCACACCAATCTTCTTCTGGTAACACTTTGTAAATGCAGAGACTTTGTCAAACAAGCTTAGAAATAGCCCTAAGAGCAGCCAGACCTAGTATAGGGGACACTGGGGTGTGCTGGAGTCATAGGCCACCAGCCTCCTCCAGGTCATACTCTGAATCATTTCCTAAAATGGTTTCATTTTACAAAAGATCACAAGGTGCCCTTGAAAGCAGCCAACATTGGGCAGAGATTACATAATTAACATTTCCCACTGTTTATTTCTCTCCTTGGCCAGGGTAAGAACTATTGGGGGCAAAACTCAGTCACTCCTTTTTTTTACCTCTTCCAGCATAAGAGGACTTCCCACATGACAAAGCCCCTAGCCCTCTCTTCAGCTGGTACCCCAGCACTAAAGTCAACCCTTCCAGCCTTTCCAGAAAGTCAACACTTGGGCTTCCCTTTTAAGAATCAGTGAAACAGTGACAAAGCCAGACAGTGCAGAGGGTCCTCTTTATTGTATTCTTGCATTCTTGCTGAGGCTATTACAGGTTTATCTAGAATCTGATCTCTGTGATGTGAAGAATCCTATGGAAAATTGCCTAACTCCATTCAAGGAATCCAAGGTCAAGATGCCCCAGCTAAGTTATCTTATCTTCTGTTAAAATGCTTGCTTGTGCAAACTTCCCCTTGCTCATCCTAACCTCTATTAAACTGCTTGCTTGGGCAATGCCCTCCCCCCCCCCCCCCCCCCCGTCCAACCCCACCTCCAGCAAACAGCTTATCTTAGCTTCTGTTTAACTGCTTGCTTGTGCAAACCTACTTCTGCAACTGCTAAGTGGGATAACAGGATATAGGTTTGCTTTCAAAAGCCCCTTGGTTTAGATGCTCAGGGCTACACTTGGGTCCTGAATTCCTGAGTTTTGTCCCAGCCAGCTGGAATAAAGGCTTTCAGGCATCCCTGTTGGGCTTCCTGTAACAAGACCACATTGTTGGTAACTTCAAATTACCAAGTACCCTTTATAAGATTAAAGAATAGGAAAAAATAAAACAAAACAATGTATGGAAAAAAAAGATTAAAGAATAGGACTAAGGTACTTAACAGTAAAAACTGGAGGAGCTCTTCCCTGGGCTACAAGACAACTCTAGAGTTCTGAGGTAGGGCACAGCGGCTAATGACTATGGCAGGTGCACTTAGGAATGAATATGAAGATTCCATTATCAGGGCAGAGAAAAGATAAAATGTTCCATTTATTTTTTGATATGACTTACATGTTGAAATGGTATTTTAGATGAACTGAAATAAGAAATGCATATTAGGGCTGGAGAGATGGCTCAGAGGTTAAGAGCACTAACTGCTCTTCCAGAGGTCCTGAGTTCGATTCCCAACAACCACATGGTGGTTCACAGCCATCTGTAATGAGATCTGGTGCCCTCTTCTGGCCAGCAACCATACAGACAGACAGAACACTGTATACATAATAAATAAATCTTTTTTTTTAAAAAAAAGAAACGCATATTAGTTTAAATTATTGAATTAACTAAAATTAATTCCACTTTATATTTTATTTTGCTTTCATGGCTGTTCTGAAGGAGTTTGATCTTGAACTCTTCCTGTACCATCATCTATTTAGCTTGTGCTTACTCATCAGCCTCTAAAATTCAGTTAGTTAGCGAGTTAGCTAGGGTTCTCAAGAGGGACAGATCTGATGTAATGTATACATACTATTGATTTAATAGATTTGCTTGCATGGTAGAAGCTGGGTAGTCCACCAATGGCCACCTGTACACTGCAGGGACAGAGAGCCAGAAACTGCTCAGTGCACAAACCTGGCCACCTCAGCAGTCTTTATCTGGTGTTGGAAGCCTGGAAGCCTATCAGAGGCTCCTATTGAATACCCAGTGTTGAATTCACATGGGAAGGCCAAGGAGGCATGGAAACTGGAGTCTGATATCAACAGATGATGGTGGCAACAGCAATACACCTGCCACTAGGGAAGAAGTGAAGGCAGGCAGGTGACTCTGCTTTTCCCTGAGGCTTCTATATTGGGGCCACCCATTGGAAGGTGCCATTGCCCTAGAGAGCAGGTCTTCCCCTATCAGTCCAGTCACTCCCCTATGGATACACCCTCCTAGACACAGCCTGAGATGCTTCTCCTAGGTGACTCTAAATCCTATCATCACACTTCTGCATCCGTTTGCTCATAGGCTTCTGTGTCTTTCTGGAATGGAATCCCCATGAAGACAGGGACTCTTCCTGCTCTTTATTTCCAACATCTAGCTCCATCCACAAGAGAAGTAGTCAGTAAATATTTTAGGAAGCACAGGAGGGAAAACGCTCTGGTCAGAGCCTTTAGTCTGAATTATTCCTGGCCTCAAGTTGGGACCAAGTTTTCCCTGCTGATGCCTGAGGTCACCCTCTACAGAACCCTTCAGAAACCTACAGCATTATGTGCTTTTACTTGTGAATCTCATCCACTAGACAGAATTCCAGGAAGTCACTAAGAAAACCCACTGGGTGTTTGATAGTGAGTTACCCATTGAAACTTTGGTTTTCTATGGCAGAGAAGTGAAAACAAGGGTCCCTTCTAAACCAAGGGACCATTCTGGCCTCAGCTGGAGAGTGTTCACTTCCTCTCTGCTCATCTTTAAGGTTGTTTTCCATGGTTAGAACATTTCCCGGAGGAAATGACCTTACCGGGACATTAAACATGACTACTTTCAGATGAAATACCATCTTTCCTTCTGTTTTTAATGTTGCTTGCCCTGTGATCGAGCCGTTCAGGACTTCTAGAATAGAACAGTGTGGTGACGATGCAGGGCCTAGCTGAAGAGTTAGGTCACTGGCCTGTGCCTTTGAACGGTGTACTGGACCCTATTTGCTTCCCTTTTTTCTGTCTCCTGGCTGGCGTGAGGTGAAGAAACTCTTCCATCACGTGCTTTCCACTGCCTTGATGTTCTGCCCAAGGAAATGGGCCAGTTGTACATATTGAGCCCTCTGAAACCCAAGGCAAAGTAAATCCTCCTTTCTCTAAGTTGCCTTTGTAGCATGGAGGAGAGGGCTGCATTCCTGGTGCCTGGTTAGCTTATAACCGAAATAATTACATTGAAATACTGCCTGGCTCATTAGCTCTAGCCTCTTATTGGCTAACTCTCACATATTCGTTTAACCCATTTCTAATAATCTGTGTGTCACCACGAGTCATGGCTTACCGGAAAAGATTCAGCGTGTCTGACGTGGGAGCTTCATGGCAGGCGGCTCTCCCTGACTCTGCCCCCTTCCCAGCATTCTGTTCTCTTTTCCCCTGTCTATCTAAGTCCTGCCCTATCAAAAGGCCAAGGCAGTTTCTTTATTAACCAATGAAAGCAACCCAAATACAGAAGGACCCTCCTACACCATGCCTTTTTGAGCATTTCAGGCACACAGGAACACAAAAGTAGCCAACACCTTTGTATGTATTGGTTATTTCCTGGAGCTGTGACAACAACCATAGTCAAAACAGTTGGTAGAGGGAAGAGCTCATCTGAGTGTATAGTTACCGGAGAGTAAGAGTCCACAGTGCCAGAATGGGAGCCTGGTGGCAGGAGCAGGAAACAGAGAAATTCTATTTTGAACTCCAAGCAGGAAGCTGAGAGAGCAAACTGGGAATGATGGGCAGGTTTGAAATCTCAAACCTGACCCTGGGAGATATGTTTCCCCCAGCATGGCCACACCTCCCAAGCCCAGTCAAACCGTGCCACCAAATGGGGACCAATTATTTAAACACCTGAACCCATGGGGAACATTCTCATTCAGATCCACACAGCCTGCCTGTAGTAGTTTAAAGTGGTTGCTGATAGCCCCCCAGTCTGTGTGTTCTGTTGTGTGGTGTTTTACTCTTTTGGCTTTTTGAGGGGCCCACCACCCAGCTCCCAAATAAATTCCTCCTCTCCTTGTTTTCTTGTTCCTTGTTCTCTTTCTGCTCAGATTTCTCCTCCTACTTACGCCCTCTGCCTGCCTGCCTCGCCTGTCCTTGCTCCTGCCTCACTATTGGCCATTCAGTTCTTTATTAGGACCATCAGGTGTATTAGACAGCAAAGAATCACAGCTTCGCAGAGTTAAACAAATGCAGCATAAACAAAGGTCACACACAAAATAATATTCCCCAACAGTGTTCTTTGTCCAAATTCATCAAGAAAATAGAAGGTGCCTTTTGTAGTGGCATTTCTAATGTATTTTAATAAATAAATACTGTCTGAAGATCTGAGAGTAAAACAGTCCCACTGGTCAGCCTTATAGACCAGGTTTATGGTAACACACACTTTAATCCTGGTAGCCACAATGATACTCACCTTTAATCCCTTTAATCCCAGCCCTAGAGAGGAATATAAAATGGGGGAGACAGCTCTCAGACACACAGTCTCCTTCTGAGATTCCTGGAGGCAGGATCGCCATTTCAGACTGAGGTTGAGGTAAGAGCCAGTGATTGGCTGTTTTGCTTTTCGGATCTTCAGGTTGAACCCCAATTTCCGACCCTGAGTTTTTATTAATTGTGCATCAACCTTTGCTCTTAGTCTCCAGCATATGTCCAAAGACTCATTGTGACTGGGTTGTCTTAACCAGATGGCTTGTGCCAACAGGTCTCTCAAAGGTCACAGGCTTCATCCATGGAATCAGAAGAAAATAGTGTCATCTAAACCCTAAGAAAAACTGGCGTTCAGTCCCCCTACTAAATGGAAGCTCATTATGCACATGTATAAACATTTTAAAGTTGTTAATGAAGCTAACAAAGTGTCCTCCCTGGGGTCTCCAGATCACTGAAGGATGTCCTGAATTTTTACTTGCCTAAGCCAACAATCCCAGGTCCCCCTAGACAGTGAAGCTTCACAGTCGTACCTTCACAGTGTACAGCTGCGTTCTAAGCTTCCCCCAGTATCACCTGGGAAACAAATAGAAGTGAGAAGAGTGTGTGCCCCCTTCTAGGCATCCCTTCTCATCTCTGGATGTTGGATCCACAACAGACTCCCTATCTGACTAGAGGCATTAGTGCCTAATTGTATCCTGAAGAGCATCCACTGCAGACCCCTCTTGCTCTCCCAAAGCTGTCCTCATCTTGCTCCTTCAGGAAGAAACTCCCAGCCCTGTCTGGTATTGTGCCCAGCTGCCTCTCATTTGGAGGACACAAAGCTGGAGGGGAAGGAATCATTTCTCTGGGGCCTGAGCTATGCTCGTCACAGATCTCTGGGTTACAGGATGCACTACACCCATGCCAGGCACCAGATCCACATCTCAAATCAGCCATATGTTCTCTAATAAACATACTTTTAGGCATATGTTTGCAAAGGACAGAGTTCTGGGGCAGGGGCTCAGGGCACAGGTCCTTTGGGGAGCTAAGTGCAGAATGAGGTCTGTCTTCCTTGAGGACATTGGCACAGCCACCATGCCATTAAAATATGCTTAGTGAATGTTGGCACGTGAAAGCGTCCCTTCAAGTTTTTTCACTCTCTTTCTCCGCATAGGCGAAGTGGAGTTGAGTCACAAGTGAAACCAGCTTTGGTCATTGCACAGCTGCCTGGAACAAGGCCTTGCTGGTCCCCAACTCTAATTGAGTTCAATGTGAACATGAAATACATTTCTAGTACACTAATCATAGGAGCTGTCGGGCTTTTCTGTTAACACATATAGAGCCACCTTAACTAGTTGCTGGAGAGATGACTCGGTCACTAAGGGCTTAACTAGTTGCTGGAGAGATGACTCGGTCACTAAGGGCCTAACTAGTTGCTGGAGAGATGACTCGGTCACTAAGGGCTTAACTAGTTGCTGGAGAGATGACTCAGTCACTAAGGGCTTAACTAGTTGCTGGAGAGATGACTCGGTCACTAAGGGCTTGCATTAAGACCTGAATTCATTTCCTAGCATTCATATCGGGCTCCTCACAGACGTCTTTAACTCCAGCTCCAGAGACCCGAAGCCTTCTGACCTCTGAAGACATTTGCACTCATACACACACACACTCACACACACACTCTCTCTCTCTCTCTCTCACACACACACACACACTTAAAACTAAATCTTTCTGTTTTAGAACTATATACACCTACAAGGACAGACAGGAAAGAGGAGGCTGCTTCCTAATGTCATCTGAGCCCACAGGCTCCTGTTACTTTCAGGCAAATGATCTCTATAGGCAGGTGTCGGTGCTACCGAGATTCCTGCCTATGGCACTGTAGGTTTTCAAGCTTACAGAACCCAGAAAGTTCCACCCAGAGCCTGTAGGGTTTTGCCAGGCCCCTAACACAGCAATTGTGACTAACAGGATTGGCACCCAAGAGTCCAGGACCTGGAATTGACTTCCCAGAGCTTGGATGTCATGTTCCTATCAATATGATTCTAAGTTATGAACTGAAAAACCAATAGTATAATAAGTGGCCATAAAAGTGTCAGCATTAGCTCACAGTTACGAGCTGATGGTGATGTAGCTGCGCGTTCTCAGCCCACAGAGCTAGCAGCCTCAGTCTGAGGGACGGATGCAGGGAAATGGCTTCCCTTTGCAGTCTCAGAGGACACACTAGTGTTCGGAGTGACTGGCTGGGAGCATGGAAGTATAGTTTCTTCAAAAGTTATTTAAAACAGCTGGGGGAGGGGGGCGTTAGGCATCAGTGGGAGGAGCATACCTGTGTGTGCACTTACCTGTGTGTGCACTTATGGAGGTGAGAGGCGGACTTCAGATCTTCCCCTAATGTTCCCCATCTTATCTGGGGAGGGGAGCAGGATCTCTCACAGTTTCCGCTAGGCTGGCTGGCCAGTAAGCCCCAGAGACACATCTGTTTCTAACCACTGCACGTAGCACTAGGGTTACAGGTGTGCGCTGCATCCCTGGTTTGGTGTTGGTATTGGAGACTGAAACTTGGGTCCTGACTCATGCAAATACTGTACCCACTGAGCCATCTCCCCGACCTCCAAGATGGCATTAAAAATTTTAAAAAAAAAGTCTGAAGAAGCAGAACTAAGTGTGTGGTTGGTGGGTGGGTGGGTAGGGAGGATGGAAGATGGAGTGGGTGGTTTCCTTGGATATGGTATGTTCAGTGGTAAGATTCTTGGGAAATAGGTGATCATTGGGAGAAAGCAAGGTAGGTCTAAGCATTTTAAAAAGAAGTATGGGGCTGGAGGTGTAATTCAATGGAAGACCACTGGCCTGGTATACATGAGAACCTTGGATTCCATCTACAGCACTACAAAAATTCAGAGATGAGAAGGGAAAAGCATCAATATATCAAATGAAAATCAACTTAAATGTACGCATGTATGATACCCAGACCATAGCAGTATACGCTAATGGCTGGACTTGGGAGGACTTGATTCTCCCTTTGTCTTCAGTGGGCTTGAGGCTTTGCTGACCATACACAGGCCTGTTCACTAACACAGAAAGGAGAAGCAATGTCCTATAACAGCCCAGACTCAGTCTGCCAGGTGAGCCCCCAAGAAAAACAGGAGGCGCCACTGTTGCTTCTGTTTTAAATCAAGTTCGAGAGTCCTGATGAGAGGCTGATACGTTCGGCAAAGAGTTAAGCAAGAAACTATAAAAAATGATAGAAACAATATGAGATCTAACATCTCAACAGTTGCCAAAACTAGCAAATAATCAAACCCTGAGCACAGAACCTCTCCAGACCACAGTGGCACCAACGCCAGCCCCAGAACAAAGCTGTCCCACATAGCTCTTAAATCCCTTTCGTCTCCGCTCATCTCCTGACCAAATGTTGGCAGCAAATGGGCTCACAGAATTCTGGTTATAAAAGGGTTCAGAGACTAACCTGGAGCAGTAATTGTCAAATCAGAAGGAGAAGACAATCCCACCCCACCCCATCCTGGGAGAGGGTATGTCAGATGCGAGGAAATGGCTTTGTAAACGGATCCTCGTCGTAATTGCACACTGGAGACCGCTTTTCGTTTCCTCGGAAGGCAAGGCCTGTGGAGGGCACCTCAGAGTCTGAGGAGGCGAAAGAAACGCTGTGGAAGGTGGTTAGTGCCATCAGAAGGAATGTTGCAGGGGCATTCAAAAATCTCCTAGAGGGAAATCCTTGCTATTCTTAATAACAACTCTCTCTCTCTCTCTCTCTCTCTCTCTCTCTCTCTCTCTCTCTCTCATTCATTCATTCAATTCAGCACATTGGGAATGAACAGCAGCCATATGCTGAAGAAACTGGAAGATTTTTGGAAAACAGAATTGATGAGGCACAGGGCCAACTTTCCAAGCATGTCAGTGCAGGAGGCTCACAAATGAGCAGAAGTTAGACATGCAAGTCTCCCACAGACCTGCACGCTGTCCTCAAAGAAACAGGACTCCAACCACACAAACTCGTAAGGCTTCCCTGCAAAGGAGGTGATACCTCCCGCACTGCGAGAAACTTTATGGGGAGGCCCAAATGCCAATGTCAAAAGGCAGCCAGTGAGGACCCAGGCCTGCCTTTTGGAATTCCTAGTCAGAAGCATTGGTGCTAGGGCTTACCCAGATCTCACCCACCGCCCTCCACATTGTGAGGCAAGAAATGTTTTGATCTGAAGTCACCACACCTCACAGTTTGCTTTAGGTCCCAATAGATGGCACTCCTAGCAGAAGAAAAACAGCTGACAAGGAGTCAGCCTTATGTCCTTGGAAGTGGGCATCCTTTCATTTAAACCTGATGATTTTGGATCCTAAGAAAATGCCCATCATTAGAAGGAAAGGGTGATTGTCAGATGGAAAACTAGGTAGGGAAGCCCTCGTCGAAGGCTGCCGACTTTCAGACAGAGGAGCGACAGTTTCTGGGACAAGAGTTAGTCCCACTGAGCATGGCAAGAGAAAACAGACTTCCTGATCACTTAGTAGTGACCATCCCCAGAAAGACAACAGGACTCCTGCGGTTCAGGGCACCTCTCCATTGGCACCTCTCCACAGGTCTAAGCGGCTCCGTGAAGAACGGAAGTAACAGGGCCCAGCTTGGTCTGACCGTCAAATGTGAGCCAGAAACTAGAGAGGCAAGTGGAAGAGGGAGTGGGAAGATCGATTGCCATTGGTGGCTGCCTGCTTGACAAGGAGCTGTCTTGTGGGCTGGCGCCCGGCACCCGAAACCCAGCCTGCCTCAGAGCGGACGCTGCATCCGTGTTTATTGAAGAGGTGAATGAATTAGCTCTGAACTGGTCCATTTTCAAGGAAATAGAATCCAAAGGGGTGAAGAGTAAACACTAAAATAAGATTGAAAAATATCCAAACACCATGTTGTGTCAGACGGGGCATGAAAAACAATAGATAATTTAGACAAACGTTCAGAAGTGAAATTCGATCAAAATGTCCAGTTGACAAAGCATTTACTCATACATTATCATCAATAGTGATTAAGACTTCTTTATAAGAAAAACACCTCTAGAAGGAAGCTTAAATATTAATTTTTAAATAGCAAGCGTATTGTTCACAAGAATGGGAAGGCTGGGTGTGGAGGCGCTCACCTGAGGTCCCAGCACTTGGGAAGCAGACAGGAAAGTCACAGCACCCAGATGCCCTCGGTTATGGAGTCAGGTCCAGGGTAGGCTAAGCTGCACACTGAGGCCTTCTCTGAGAAAGGAAGCAATATGGGGGGGAGGGTCTCAGAGAAGGCAGTAGACTGGTGGTGTAGCTCAGTGGTTAGGAGCCTGTCTGGCATGAACAAGCCCTGGATCCAGTCTCTACCATAACGAAGGTTAAAAATAAAAGATGAATTAAAAAGAATAGAAATAACGTAATTTCTATTTGTGTCATTAGCCTGTTTCTGTGTTTTGTGACATTAGAAATCTGGGTTTTGTTGTTGTTGTTGTTTTGTGATTTATTTATTTATTTATTGGTTTTGGTTTTAGTTTTTTTTTTGAGACAGGGTAGTCCTGGCTGTCCTGGAACATGCTCTGTAGACCACGCTGGCCCTGAACTCACAGAGATCCTCCTGCCTCTGCCTCCCAAATGCTGGAATTAAGAGAAGTCTGTTGTTTGTTGTGACTGCTCTTTACTTGTTTATTCTCCATCTCTTCTGCACACACCATCCTGGGCATAAGGGCATCAGTATGTTGTGGGGTGGCGGGATTTAACCCCACTTTCCCTAGTCCTGAGTACAGTGTCTAATAACTAAATAAGCATCCTCTCTCGTACTGCCCCCAGTTGATCAGGGCAGTGTTTTAGAATTTAAAGGACAGATCGATCCTCACTGCAAATCAATTTTAGGACCGTATTCATCTTCTAGTCCCCTTCCTCCTTATTTGAGAGGGGAGCCTCACTGTGTTGCTTAGATTTACCTTGAACTCCTGGGTCCACAGCAGCCTCTTCCCTCAGCTTCCTGAGCAGCAGACTGCAGGCTTAACCCCCTGCCTTCGAGTTCTGCTTATGCCCTGATTTGTGGGAGTTCTTCCTCCGCCTCAGGTAGGAGGATAGCTGGAAAGTCCATCTTCGTGCTCAGCCCGACACTAGCCCACTGGCTTAATGAGGAAGGAGTGGGCAGCCTGGCCCTTGAAGCCCATTAAGGAGACCATGGTGTTGTTTCCCTGAGAGGCCTGTTGGCTCCAGATGCAAGACTCCATGCTGGCTAGTAAGGGAAGATCTGTCAAGACTTGGGTCTGCCATGGCATTGCCCTGCAATGGGCCCTTCATCTTACAGGGAGCCACAGATTGCAGAAGAAAGTAAAAGGCAATGTTGTGAACCCGAAAAGACCACACTTTGGAACAGCACAGAGGGAAAAAAATAAACTTTTGGCATTCATGTTAAATTACCTAAGACTTGAGATTTAAGCTCAATTTGCTGCAAGAATTGTATCCAAATCTGGGCTAACTCCACTCCTTTTATTCAGGTTCAATTTTTTCCCCTCCTGCTTTTTTATTTTTAGCAGTGCTTCAATTATTTTAAGATGATAATAGTCATCAGACTCTATTCTGAATTTACGTAGAGCAAGGCCCACGGCTCTCTTTTTTCAAAGTCTTCAAGAACCCAAACTTTCACAGTCCCACATTCTGCTCCCAAGACATTAACTCTAAGGAAGCTAATCAAACCCATGCAAAGTCATAAGCATAAGAAAAGTGCTAGAGAGTGGGACAACTGTATGAGAAACAGATATTATACAGCGAAAATAAAATGAATTCTCCAGACTTCTCTAACTACTGTGCCATTAAATGCATTTATTTCTGAATGGGCTTTGATCTTTGTTTCATAGACCAAGACGTTGTCATGAGAGGAATGAATTACTTCCTGTAGGCTGACCTTGTTCATATTCCATACCGAGACCCAATCCTATTACAGCTGCAATTGAGCATAATCCAATTACAACTTTTTTTATTTCAAAATATAACATGATCCCTGGTACTTGAGAACCAAATATACTCTAAGGTATTTTTCTTTTTCTTCTTCAACTAGGCTTTCTATTTGCATGGGATTAGGGAAGACTGCGGACTGGTTTGGAGGAGTTTGCTAGGAAAACAGGAGGGCTCCTGAGCAATGTCCTTTCTCACAGTAGCCTCAGTTTCTGAGCCACACTCCTGTGCACTAGGCAGTAAAGCCCTGGCCTTAGGCCATCTCTAAACTCCCTTTACATCCTGAGCTCACTTCTTACCATTTTAACCAAAGTCTTGAGGGTCATTTTGCTCTTGTCACTTGCTGCCTCTGGTTATGCCCCATTAGTTTCTCTCAAGCTACTTTCAGACCCTCTGCACTGTGAATGCTGCCCTCCCCAGGGGAGGGTAGTGAGCAAACAAGCGTTTTCAGCATACGGTTCCTGCAGGCATGAGTCAGCTTTCCTTCACTATTAGCAAACACCCCAGACAATCAATTTACAATGACAAAGGGGTTCTTTTGGCTCATAGCTGAGGAAACTGAAGTTTATTGATCTGACATCCTTGTTTTGGGGCTATGATGGGATAGCACATGACGGGAACTGTGCAGAGCAGAGTAAAACCACTCTTCTGGATAAAACCACTCTTCTGGATGAAATGAAGAGACAGGCCAAAGGAGGAAGAACCAGCTTGACAGAGTCCTCCACAAGATGATGACCCAGATGACCTGAAGTCCTGCTAATCGCCACCTCTCCTGGACTCTATCGTATCCCCCATGATGTCAAGGTGGGGACCACGTCCTGAACACACGGACCAGTGGAGAACATTCAAAAAGCCAACTTGACTCTTTCTGAATCTTTCTCATTGGTTCACAGGAAAAGAGTTCATTTTGTTTGCTTAAATTATCATTCAGGGTTTCTGAAGAGGTCAAAGAAAATGCTCTGTAAATTGAATTCCCTGCAGGGCTTTATGCAAGACTGTCAAGGGTGGGATCTTGTTCTGGAAGAGGTCACTGAGAGGAACCCCATGGAACAGCACTCCTTGAGGCCAGCAGGGCACTGCTGTCTGCAGTGGGCTGTCCTTGGGCTTAACAAAAGACACCTAAAAACAGAAGGAAGTAAAGGCAAGGAAGATGGGCATCTGAGCGGTACAATGAAGTCTATAAACACGAATGCGTACCTTCAGAGAGGAAGATCTGGAAGGACTTTTATCACCCTTAATAAGTATGAGATGTCTCTAGAGTGTAAGAAGGGATATTCCTTTTGGTTTTTTGTTGTTGTTGTTGTTGTTGTTGTTGTCGTTTTTGGGGGGTTTTCTTGGTTTTGTTTTAAGTGTAGTTATGCTGGCCTGCCCTGTCACCCGGGTACCCTGTCCCTTTAAGAGACAAGGTTCGACCATTCCCAATTTACCCTCCCCACTGAGGCAAACTGATCTTGGGCCTCCTCTCTTCCATTTTCTCTTTCTTTCCATTCTTCTTCTGGCTCTCCTTCCCCTTCCTCTTTCCTCTCTTTCTTTGTCCCCCCCTTTCTCCCTCTCTACCCCTTAACCTTACACCCTTCTAATTAATACCCACTAAATAAACTCTATACCCAAGCTCTCTCCACATGGTGTATCTGTCTGTCTCCCACCCACGGAGGTCTCCTACTCACCGTGTGACCTGCCAAGGTCACCTGCACCACCATAAATCATAACATTGGTGCATGACTCATCTAGGCTCTCTCCATGTTCCCTCCCACCCATGGGTGACAGGCTGAGGCGGGGGGGCAGGGGGAGTCCTGTACCTGGACCACTTTCCAACTCCCTGTCTGCTCCATGACTACACACACACAACACTGACGTAATGGTAAAGTCCACTCCTCCAAGTCAGCTCTTGCGGACATTCATCTCTGGTAATTCCCCATGACTGATGACTAGGGTCTCGTTTCTCATCTTGGACTGTTGTCCTTCGTCTTGGACTGCAGCCCAGTGGCCTGGTTCTCACCCTCTGTGCTGATGGACCTTAGGATGGTTTGACCAATCTACTTGATCCTTGCATTATTTTAGGGATGCCTAAAATATATTTACTATTGGATCTCATCTCTCGTCCCCTCCTCAGCTCTGGTAAATGGCCTATGCACCCCTTAAATAACAACCTAAATTGACCGCCTAATGGTAGACCCCAAACACAGGAGCTTTCTAATTTCTGTCAGCAAGCAGGCAGATGGAAAAGTTTCTATCTGTTCATGCTTTTAAACTCTGTCCCACCGGCATCTCACGAACGTCTGCTTTTCCCTCCACTGGGCTGCCTTCACCACAGCCAAGCCTGACTGGGGCATGATCTCAGGCAGGATCCCGACAAGGCTGGTCAGGTTGCTACCCTTGGCATCCATACCCACCATTCCTGCTGCTGCCACCGTCCACCCCCAGATGCCTCTAGCCATCAGGGTGGGCACAGCAGCCCCTGCCTAGAGCAGGATCTATGTCTCTCTTCTATCGGTCCTAGCCCCACCATTCACCGAGCATGTCCCTTTTCCCTCCAGACTGCAGTTGGCAGCGCTTACAAAGTTTCCTGTCTATATCATGTATGAAAAAATGTGTGAACAGTGTGGCCACACGGATGTGATTCTGTTTTAAATGTATGTTCTATGCGTTCTATATTTGTCTCTCTTGTTACTTAAAATCCTCTGCGGTTTCTCTGTGCTTTGCATCACATGACCACCACCATCTTTGTTAGTGGCAATGATTCCCATGGTTCCTCCATGCTTTCTACCATGTGACTTTGCCACCATCTTTGTTAGGGGCAAACACTGCCATTTTGTTTGAGCTTAAGATAGGGAAAAGCCACAGACTCGTGAGGTTCCTCCCCTAGCTTGCCCTCTAACAGACAAATGAGCTCTGTTCACTGTATCTCATTCCAGACTAACAATGCAATAAGCTTCAAATATTTTAAATTGGTATATACTTTCAAATACGTTACAACATACTGTACATGTAATTCAACTCTGCTTTGAAATATAGTCTATATAATAATAATAATTTAAGGTTATAAAAATTTATTTCAGATTAATAAAAGCTAACCTACAGCCTTTCCTGCAAGCTGTTCTTCACTATTGTCAGTTTTACTGTTAAGCTTCTAATGTAAACAGTTATGTTAAAAACCAGTACAGTTAAACTTGAACTCAGCTCTCCAGGAAGATCCTATACTGTAGTTATAACTTATCTATACCCTCAAGAACTCAGAGATCTGGGAAATATGGCATTTAAATGTTTAATTTTATTTATTTATTTATTTATTTTTGAGACAGGATTTCTCTGTGTAACAGTCCTAGCTGTCCTGTAACGAGCTCTTGTAGACCAAGCTGGTCTTGAACTCACAGAAATCCGCTTACCTCTGCCTCCTCCCAAGTGCTAGAATTAAAGGTGTGCCACCACTGCCTGGCCAAATGTTTAATTATTAGAGGACTTTTTGTAACAGAGAAACAGGTTGGCTCTAGCAGCAGCACCCCATTTTCTCCAAGGAAGACAGAAGACAAATGGGCACAGAACAACGTCCATCCGCAGTTGGCTTCATCAAGTAAAAGAGCTAACCAGTGGGCAAAACAGCCTTTCATCTAAACTCCTAAAGATCTCCAGATGTGGACAAATGAGCATTGGAATCAACTGCCTCATTGCTCAATGCAAGGTAGGCTTGTCTTGCTACAGATTCCTAGCCCACAGGATCTTCTGAAGCTTGGCAGGCCCTGTGCTAAACAGCAGAAGGCAAATACAACCCTGAAAGCCCTGCCCTCAGTGACCATGGAGGACCCTAAGGAGTGGCTCTAGGTAGCCAATTGAGTAAGTTCTCTAGCAGTTTTTAAATCAATAACTTAAGTAAAATTTTATCCTTCTCAAAGATCTCTGATGCAGTTTGACAGCTGAGAGGTTTTGCCAGTTTAATAGGACAACCTCACAAATTTCAGCATAACCACTTACCATGTCTAATAAAAGATGTTTTAAGATATGCAAATACAAGTTATTAAGGTGTGTACCTACGAGTTATAAAGGTCTAAGGACAAATGGAAGTTATCACATTTCTCTCTCTCATTATGCCACCATTCCCAGTCTTAACATTATCAATAAAATGTTGATATGCTATTAATCTAACCCTGGGAGAATACTACCAGTACTATACTGCAAGATCAAGCTTTTAAGTTCTTTTTGGTTGTTTTCTAAAGACACTTTTCTTGGTGCAAAAACATCTGTCACAGTCATTCTGGCATAAATATGCTGCTGTTTATACAATGTATATGTCTAAAACTTGTGTTTTCACAAACTCAAAGAATTCTTGTGAGTTCCAGGGAACTGAATTGAAGGATTCACCTTAAACAGGTCAGATATACCCCTCTCTCAATTCCCTGGTCCTGACACCCTCTTCCTCAATTACCAGGGCCTAAAGAAACATTTTTTTTCTTTCTAAAATTAACATTGTCTTCTGCTCTGCCAACACCTTACCAGGTCCAAGAGACACCAGATAGTTCCACACCACAAATCATGGACAGGAGTGAAGCAACCAGCTACCCTGTGACTGGCAATCCAGCTTTCTCGGGTCCCCCAAGACTCTGACATCCACAAATCAACAGGAAGCAGTCTTGAGAACTTGACGCCCTCATCCACTTAACCTGCCATGAGCTCAGAGTACTGCCCACTCATATTGGGAGGTTAAGCATGGGGCCTCATTGATCTTGCAGGTGTGTGATCAGGGCATGACTGAGGAGCAGTGATTGGCATCACCAAGGGAGCAAGCACCTGCAGAAGCTAGGGACACTAGGTTAAAAGTAGTCAAATATTCCCTTGAGAAGAGAGCAAGGAGGGACTAAGAAAACTGATATTATTATGAAGGACCATTTGACTTGCAAATGAGACAAATGCCATTCAAACTGGCTTCCCAGGAGCAACAACCAAGAGTGTTTGTCTCGGGAACAAGACCCTCTAGAGGCGCCATTACCACTCAGTCCAACACATTCTACCTGCCCAACCACTAAGCTTCTGGGTCATTATCACACCCCATTAAATATGTATACTTTATACAATGAATTCTTTTATTACAGATCATAGTTTCGTGTTGGATTTGTTACTTTTCTTGAACTGTGATAAAAAAAAAATACCCAACAAGAAGCATGTCAAGGAAGGAAGGGTTTGTTTTGGCTCACAGTTTAAGGGGACACAGTTCATCATGAGGGGGAGGATGGTTGCAGGAGTTTGAGGCAGCTGGCTACCTTGTGCCTGCAGTCAGGAAAGAGAGGGAGGCAATGCTAAGTGTTCAGCCCACTTTCTCCTTGATGAGCCAGGTCTTTAGCTCATTCAGTGATGCCACCCATAATTCCAGTGAGTCTTTTCACACTTCAGTTAGTCCAACCTAGAAACTCCTGCATTGATATGTCCAGGAGCTGCCACCTTTCTAGGTTCTGACTAGTTGACAGCCACTGTTGGCCATCACATAGGGTTACTGTGGAGACCTTGAAACATCAGAGCTAGAGACCAGCTCAATTGTGTTACTAAACACTGTGAGGTTTTAACCCTTCAGAGGCAGCAGGTTTCCGGTGAGGACAGTAGGAAACATCTCATTGTGTGCGCTTCCCTCTTGAACTTGCTCATGATAGTGCTTTGTTTCGTGTGACAGATTTGATCCTTCCAAAGTGCTTACCCATTAAGCTGGGTTGTTCTTAGAGCAACTCTGATAGACAGAATGGGTGATCTCATGTCAATCCAAGAGACAGAAATGCAGAAACTGAGTTCAGACAGAGATCATAACTCATCAAACCCAGAGCTGAAGCAGCAAAGTGAAGTCTGCCATCTTTACCTAGGCAGAATGGTTAAGCGGTGAGCAGATGGACTCAGAATCAAATTGCTTAGGTTTGATTCCAAATTCATCACACTCTAATTGTGTACTCATCCATGTTACTTGGTTAGCTTTTGTACCAATTCCCCTCATCCTTGAAATAGATACTGTAGGTTAAATTATGTCTTCCCTAAAAATACTTCAAGTCCTAAACCCAGGTGCCTGTAAATGTGACCTCATTTGGAAGTAAGGTCTGTGCAGATGTAACTGGGTTAAGGGAAACCTAGTACAGTGACTTATGTCCTTAGAAGCTTTGACCTTGTTGATGGCCACCATCACGCAGGAGTTTCCTATCACATGCCACCAGCTAGGGACTAAAAAAAAAAAGAAAATTAAAAATGAGAAATACAGTTTCTCATGAATAGATATTGCTTTATGGATATCACATTATAATATGTTAATATTCCAGGGACTAGAGATATGGTTCAGTTGTTAAGAGTGGTGGTTGTTCTAGAAGGGGACCAGTGTTCACTTCTCAGTTCCCACATGGCAACTCACAGCCATCTGTAACTCCAGTCCCAGTGGGGTTCAACACCTTTTTCTGACCTCCTTGGGTATTGCACACACACGATGCACACACACATGCAGGCAAACCCCCATACGCTTAGAATAAACATGAAATAAAAAATGTTTAAATTCATATTCAAATCCTTGTTAGCTGGGAACCATGTTTATGTATATCTTTCCTCAGATTAATAATTGAGTTTCACACATATAATCCAATGCCGTTACTCTTTCCTGTCTGCGCTGTATTACCAAAGCCTGTGAGAATGTCTGGGCCATAGTAGGTTCTCAATAAATAGAGACAGTACATCTCCCAGCAGCCCCTGTTCTTGCCTGATTTCCTACAGAATGAAGAAAACAGTAGAAGTTTCCTACAATTTCCTGATGAGAATGGTCAGGCAATATTTATAACCAAATACCTCATGAGCAATGGGTAAAAAGCAGTCAGAAGACAAGTAAATCCTTAGCGGTTACATTCTTCAGTCTTCATTGCAGGAGTGAAGGGCTCCAAAACTCAGAGGTGCCATATTTGCAGAGGCTGGCTGGACTCCCCCGTCCTGTGCAAAGCAACCTGTCAGAGGCCTTAGTGGTGATTCAGGCTCGGTGTGTCCCAAACAGAACTTGACCTTCTCTTTTTGTTCCCACAATCCTTGAGTGCCGTCTCATTTCCCCTTTTCATTCAAGACCTCATGTCTTGGGTTCTTTCTCTGGGCTACATACCAGGCCTAGACCCTGGGCTCAAGAAGTACAGGAACTCCTTGCTCTCATGGGCAATGTGTGCAGATGATTCTGCTCCTGGAGCCAAGGTGGTTTTTGTGAACGGCGACCTTGGAGTTGTACACCATGGTGTCCCTCCTCACCGGCCTTAACTTCCACAGGGAAACATGGGAAATACTTGGCCCACAGGGAAGGTGAGCAATACCTCCAGGTAGTTTTATTCCACATTTCCCTATGGCTGAATAAAAGAAATGTCTATCAGAGACTATTATGAAGAACAGTAAGAAATATAGAGAAAGAAAATATATATGGAAAGTCTGGTGGGAGGGGATAAGGACAGGAGTCACATATTTAAGGCAATGATAGGAACAGAGACCTAAAGGATGGGGCAGGCAGTTTTGTTTTGATTTCACTGTTTGGGGCAGAACCTCAGGGCCTTGTGCATGGGAGGCAAGCACCCTAGCTACTGTTCTGGGGCAGACTGTGTGGCACAGGAGATCAACAGAATATCCACAGATGGCAAGAAGAATGGGTCACAGAGTCCTAGGACAGAGAGTTCTTGGTTGGTGACAGTGCACAGTAGGTCACTGAGAGGAGACAAGGCTAGGCAGCAGTGGCCATATCAGCAAGCAACAGGCAGGCATACCATCTATTTCACACTTTGGGTCGCCACCACGGGTTTCTAGTGGGGAGTGTTACCATTCACAGCCAGCAGCCACCTTCACCGGCCTGCTCAGTTCAGAAATCTACGGCCCTCTTTCTTCCTCTAGCTGTTCAGCAAGGCTGCCTGTTTATTTTAATGGTCTCTATAGTTGTCTATCATCCATTGCCAATGTCCCACACCTTTCGCATTTGAACTTTCCAAGGATGTCTTTCTGGACTAGTTGCTCTCCTTTGTCTAATGTCTAATCTAAGGTCTCCTACCTAGAAATATTGACATGCACCCTATGCTAAGGTTACAGCTCAAATCTAACCATCACTCCCGCTTTCATTTTTTTAATATAATTTAAATTTTAAAAGATTTTATGCACATGGTTGTATGTTTTGTCTGCATGTGTATCTGTGCACCACATGCAGGCCTGGTGCCTGTGGAGGCCAGACAAGGATGTAGGACCCTCTGGAATTGAAGTAACACTTGGTCGTGAGATACCATGTGGGTGCTAGGAACCCAACCCTGGTCCTCTGTGAGAGCTGCCGTCCTCGTCACTGCTGAGCCATCTCTCCAGTCCCACTCTTGCTTTCTTGCTGCCCACCAAATCCTTAACGTGCCTTTTCCTGCTAATCTCGCTCAAGTCCCTACTTTGCATGAAGCAGTCTGTTGATGCTCCTTCCCATCTCTGAGTACCACTCTCCACTTGGCTCATTTCCGTCCATCCTTGAAGACCCATTTCTAGGATTCTAAGAAGGCTTCCTCAGTTCCAAGTTCCGCATTGGAGTAGCACTCCGGTTTGTCTGTCTTCTGGAGCACTGGGCAAGTTGGGATCTCAGCTCTCTGGCTACAGAGCTGATACCTTTACTCTTGGAAGCACCTAATGATAGAGACCAAAGATGCTGAACTTGGGTAAGACAGCCTCTGCAAAGGAGACGGGCCTGTTGGCATTTTGGGATTGCCAACTTTGAGCAGAACGTCCAGCAGCCTCAATGCTTCAAATGCTGGCATCTGAGCTGTTAGCTGCCTGTTAGGGATCCAAGCGAGGAGGAAATGCTGTCCTGCTGTGCTGACATCTCCGGAACCCATCATGTTAAATCAACCTGTAACAACAGGGAAAGGACTAGATAATTTGTAACCAGTCACCAGGCCACTTGTCCAGTCAAGTTAATGACAAGGTTCTGTTAACAACCCACATCTGGGTGGACAGAGGCTAACATCACACAGACTCATACAGCAGACTGCTGCCACATTAAAAGAAAATGAAGCAACGGGCCGGAGAGGTGACTCCGTTGGTAAAGGGCTTGACCTATAAGCATCAGTGCCTGAGTTTGATCTTCAGCACCCATGTAAAGGTGCTACTAACTTATAAACCTGAGGCTTGGGAGGCAGAACTAGATCCCTGAGGCTTGCTGACCAACCATCCTAGCTGAATCCGTGAACTCCAGGTTCAGTGAGAGATTCTGTCTTTAACGGTAAGGTGGAGAGCAGTTGAGAAAGATCTCTGGTCTCAACACATATGTACATTTTTACCCCCACCCCCCACCCCTGACACACACACACACACACACACTGTGACCACTCACTCCTATGACCAGAACCAGGAAGGACCCAGTGGCTAAGTGAGAAGAATCGCAGTGTGAGTAGTGACGCTAGGCACAGGAGTCAATTTTCCCGCTTTCCCTGTTTTCATAAAACACCATCTAGAACTCAGAGCAAATGCTTATTGACACGTGATGATTGCTTAGATTATAATAGTCAATATTTCCTCAGTAGGAGTCTGGGTAAAATGATAAAAGTGACAATGTGGTATTTCAGTACCACTGGTTTAATGTCATGAGACAAGAGCGAGATGGCAGAGGGTCACATGGTCTGAAAATAAGACCTTGGAGGAGACTGAACCATAGCTCCCCGTTTAGAGACAGAGAGGCTGATGCCTGGGTCTAGAAAGGGATCAGCTGGTGGTCACTCAGCTTCCTGGCAATGAGATAGAGGCAAGCGTGAAGAGCAGTCCCAGTTGGAGCCAGGCAAAGAGAAAGCAGCCTGTGAGTGGGACATGGAAGGACAGACAGGATCTGACAAATTGGGCAGAGGATGGTCCAAGGCACAGGGGCAGAATCAGGACAGAGGGAGGAAATTCGAAGACTGGCCTCCGGGTGTGACCAGCCAGATGAGTTAATGTGAGAGTCCACCTTAGTTTCCCATCTTTCCAAATCAGGCCTTCATCCTAACCCCCATCCCCTGCCACTTGGAATTTGTAATTGTCTTAATGGTCCCTTTCGGGACATTCATCACCTTCTAGTCTATGTGGTCTTATGAAAATATAGGTTAGATTACACACCATTGCCAGATTAAAATGTCCACTTATTTAGATAAATAGCATATCTTATTTTTTTCCCTCATTGCCTTTAATTCCTATGTAAAATGGTATTTCTAACTCTGGGCTCACATTCTGCAAGCCTCTTTTGTGGTTGAAAAGATGGAATGTTAAACAGTAACCAACAGAATAAGGCACAGTTGGATGCATCAGTGGTGATGAAGCCTACAACATAAGACCGGGTGAAATAGGGTGACTCGTGGGACCCCAGCACTCGGGAGGCCGAGGCAGGAAAAGCAGGAAGATTGCATGCTTGAGGCCAGACATAATGAGACCCTGTCACAAGAACCAGAATAGAACATCAGCAGGAACAAACCACAACCTCAATTTAAAAAAAAAAAAAACTGAACTGCAGGAGGAAACACTCAAGATGTGTTACTCATAAGGAAAACTAAAAATCACATTGTTTAGAAATACTCTCAGAAAGCACAGACCTTTCTTCTTCTGTCAATCAGAAGACGTAAAGTGATGCTAGTGCCAGATGTCACAACAGGAAAGAGAAGGAAGTTGAAGTCAGAGAACACCATTGAAGAAAAAGCAGAAAAAAGTGTAAGAGACCTGTGATGGGGAGAAAGGCTGTGGAATGTCTCTGGTGTGACGTGGCCATTGCACTCAGGAACTCACGGTGGCTACGGTGTGTTGCTCTCCCTCCCCCGCCCCACACACATAACACATCATTTTCTAGCCCAGACTGGCCTGGAACTCAGCTCCAAGGCCAGCCTCCTATTGTGGCCTCTTGCCTCCCAAGTGCTGGGATCAGAAACATGAACCAACACACCTGGTTTATATGCATGCATTATGAATTTTCCCCTGGAAGTGGAAAGACAAATGAACGAGAATGAAGGAAACACATGAGGAAATCCAATCATGTTAGCCTCCACTGTGGCCCACTTCCTGATTTGAGCAGTCTTCACATGCCCCGCCCCCCCTCATTCCTGGAGAATCTACCCTGGTGCTCCCCAGATTCCGTGTGCATGACCTACTTTGCAGTATTGAGGGGGGGGTGAAAAGAAGGGGAGATTAAATGAAGCAAATGCAGGAAATGATTTAGCCGGCCCTTCCAAACAATGCACAGCTGTAGACTCCTCCTATTTACGTGCCACTGAGAAACCCGAGGTACCACACAGCACAACACTGGCACGTCTAACAAAAAGACTGAGCAGGAGTGAGGGGCAGGATGAGCAGTTCCCAGGGAATTCAAGCTCCCAGTGTGAGTCACTTGGAAAGCGGACTACTGTCACTCTGACACACACAACTCAGGCCTCGGATGTCAGATGTGACACTATTCTGGAAAGGACTGTTCCTCCCTTCCTCCCTCTCTCCCTCCTTCCCTCCCTCCCTCCCTTCTTCCTTCCTCCCAACAGTGTCTTGCTATATGAACCCGATTAGCCTGTAACCTGAAGCTCATCTCCTGCCTCACCTCTGAGTTACAGGGCTGGGATTACAGGTGTGAGGCACCGTGCCCAGCTTCAAGTTTTAAAAAAAAATTGTTTGTTTAAAACATTTATTTAAATTTATTTTAATGGGTATGTAACAATGAAAAACGTGTACATGTATGTGAGGCTTCACATGATATTCTGATATATGTAAACATATTGTGTAATGTGAAAATCAAGTCCTAGACATAGATGCCTCCTCAAACATTATCCTTTCCTTACAGCGAAGGCATTGCGAATCCTCCCAGCTCTCTGAAGTGCTGGGGCATTATCATGATACAGAGTAGTCCTACTGTGCTCTCTCACCTCTTGCTGCTGGCTCTTCTGGATACTGGGACACCCGCGCCATCAATACCCTGCAAAGTGATGCTGTTGGAAGAACAACGGTGCCCGGGCAGCTCCCTACTTACCCTTCCTTTTCCGGGGTTTAATTGTGCTCACAAAGGAAAGCCCAAGGCCTCTGAAGCATCCCTGCGGCAGTCACAAAGGCAGGGAGACTTCAGGCTATGGCCACAAAGCAGACTGTGCTGTCCCCCATTGTGCCTAGCAACTACGACAGTCTCAGAGCCGGCGGGAGTCTTACATATCTCATACGTGAAGCAAAGTGGAGGAACAATGGAACAAATTATGAACAAGCTCAGAGCAGAGCTGTGGAATTCTTCCCTTTGTGAGCCTCCTCGCTGTCTGCTGGGACTGCTGGCCCGAGGGGGATACGGGGGTGGGGACATCTCAACAGCAGAAGATCAGTCGGGGGTCCCCTACCTCATACCCTGATGGCAGCATTAAATACTGCAAAACGACCGGGGCAGAATCTGAGAAAAAAAAACCCTCAAAATGTGTGCGCTGAAGTTGTTGTTCACAGTAATATAAGAACAAAGATGTACTGGGTGGCCATGTTTCCCGCTTCAGCCTCTCCTGTGGCCTTTCTTCTAAGGAGTTTGAGTTCACTCTCTTAGAAGAGCTGGCTTCCCCAGCTTTGTTGGGCTAGGATCGTGTTTTCTCCCCCGATAATGAGAAGAAAGCATCCTTTAGGCAAACTGCTTGGGAACACACCATCAATCACGTTAGTGTTCCAGGTGCAAATTCTTAAGTTAAGGGTGACCCTTTCTTTTTGGTCAATAGCTGTTTTGGCAAGGTCTTAATCGTAATGATTTCTCTTTCACTTAAGAGGCACTAAGGAAGTCACACCTTTGCTCCTGATGTCCTAAGTCACTCCAAGACGCTTTTATTTGGACAATGGGTCCTTCAGAAACACCACCTGTGGAGACAGGCCTCCCCACAGATTTGTGAATTCTCCACAATGCTTGGGAAAGTGAAGTGAGGGAAATAATGCAAATTTATGTTGTCTCTTACTGAATGTCAGACATCTGGAAAGGACTCCTTCAATGGAACATAAGAATTAAAACAAAGTGACGCATCTGTCTTCAAATTAGCCACAGACACAGTAATGTGACAGCCACTGCTTTCTTCCTGAGTTTCAGAAGAAACGCTGTGGGTTTAGGGGCAATTAGGACAATTCCTTTCCTGGTAAGACTTTGAATATTTATTAGCCTTTTAAAGAGTGGTTAATATAGGTGCTACAGGAAACAGGTGTACTTCTGCAGACAAAGCTGGGAGCCTGTGGTGGGGAGGGAGAGAACACAGCTCCTTTGCAGTAAACTGTGAAATTTCTTGAGTGCCACAGTTCCATTGCACGCTGAGCACCAACAGGCCCTCTTAAGGCCCTGTTTGATAAGGAAAAGAATGATAAGGCTTGTCCTGAGCAAGGTCAAAAGTCATGGGATAACGAGTCAGTTAACAGCAGAAGCTGGGGTCATAAAGACGTTCAGCCACGAAAAAGGCAAGGCATGGTCGCAACAGAAAAGCTTCATGAAACAGGAAGGCAGGACCTATGGGGACCTGTGAGTGATACATTCAGAAGAAAAGGGAGTGTGGGCAGTCCAAGAGATGCAGAGATTGTGATCATGCAGTATTTAAAAGCAAGCAAACATCTCTTGTGTCCTCAGTTCAGTCCAGGCCACAGAACCCTTAACTCAGGTGCTAGGCAGACGTCATTGATGGTTTAGAGTTAGGCTGTAAACCGCTACATTGGGTCCTCCTATGGAGAACGAACCTGAACAGATGCCCGGCTCTGGGAGGAAGCACAGGGCATGTAAGAGTGAAGCTTGCTGCCTTTGAGAATAATAGAGACTGGTAGGATGGCGGCCTTCAGTCTCCTACGATAAGAAAGTACCAGTGGTGGAGGGGGATGAGATTAGAAGCTATTGCCTCTATTTCTGACAAACGCTTGTGTGTTTTCAGCTAAATGAGCCAAACTGCAAGCCACTTGGCAAACCATTTATACCAAATGCTATACACCCTGGGGTGCTGTTAGCTGAAATGGGGCATCACTATTCTGCCAAAGGAGTATTGCGCCCCCACAGAACTTCCTTTGCAGTGTCTTTAAGCAAAAGCCAGAAAGAAACACGGCGAGCCTGGCGGATAGACCTTTCTTTGGAGAACAATTTGGCAGCTTTGCAAGGGTTCCTACTTTGCCACCTGCCCCACCTCCTCCCCGAAGAACACGGGGAGGGCAATTTTTGATGAGAGAGTCTGCAGTGTCCCGTGCTAACTCAGCTGCTCAGAGCTTTAGTCACTGTCCACACTCCCCGCCCCGTCCCCTACCCCCCACCTCCCCACCCCCACAGACTGTGGATGGATTGACACTTTGACGCCTGCTAGAGGACTTGTCCTTTACCTTCCTGATACACCTCTTCCCCCGAAACTCAGGTAAGACGGATCACTCCTCGGGTCACGGAGATAGACCCAGATCACAGATGCTAACTGAAGCCAGAGGCAAATCTAAACTGCATCTCCCAGGACTGGAAATGTAGCTCAGTGATTCATGGTTGGGAGGGAGAGGGGAAGGAAGAGCATCTTCTAGAAGCGCAGCCGCTCTTCTTCATTCCCAAACTTCCTTCCCTAACACGGACTTGTTTTGATTTCTACCTATTCTTCATAGATCCACATAAGAAACAGACCCCCAAGTCAAAGAATCCACACTCCAGGCACATATGCATCCAGGAGACATCAAAAGTGCCAGGCAAGCACCCTTCCCCCCCCCTCCGCATTCCAAAGGAGATTATTAACTGTCCCCAGCGAAGGGGGCCTGCTGGAAAGGAAGAGACCCAGTTTATATGCTAATCCTACAAAGGCGAGCGCTTCTCCTCTTGCCAGATCTACAGGAGTAAGAGGGCTGAGTGACAACTTCTAAATTGTCACAGAGTAAACACAGCTCCTACCCCCCAAGCTCTGGGTTAGGATTTTATTTTTGGAAGGCAAAAATGGCTTTTCTCTTCTTTAGCTTGAAAATAAACATGAGGTGCGTAACCTCTCGTTTCTCCTTTGCTCCTAAATGGAGGCTTTCTTACCAAGTTTTGTTTCCCCGCAAGGGAAGGAAAAACCATGGCCCTTGGCTCTGCCCCACAGGTTCCCCACCCCCAGGCTTTTGTGTTCTAAGGAGACTCTGGTGTCCCTGGAGAACTGCACTGGGCAGGCTTAGCCCACGAGTCACAGTCTTCAAGAAATAATATCTAACACCTTGTTCCCTTTCTCGGTTCAAAAGCCACTGCCACCAGGGTACACTGGTGGTTTTTAAAAAAGCGTATAATTCATATGCAAAGTAGAGGAGGATTTTCATGATTTCATAATAAAATGTTGAAGCGCTTTGATCTGGGGCTGTAAGGAGCTGTGAAACAGTGCCTCGGAAACAGACAGATATTTGTGTAAGCATCCTTTATGTATTGCCAGTGCGGAATAATAACATATCAAAGCCCCAACTTACCTCATCTGCCTGGTACAGCCAAGGCATAAATAAAGAGGAACAATGGAATCACTATTACTCACTCTCGGAGAGCCAGCGACATCACTGTATCCTTTATAATTGCTGGCAAGAAGATTAATGTTTTGTTAAATATCAGAGCAAGGTCACAAGGGGGCTCGCAGGCCTGTCTAAACACCCAGTCTTTAAGCTCCTTCCTTCTCACTTGCTTTATTTTGGAAATGAACTTGTAGCATTTCATCTAATGATGGTGATTTTGCCTTTGAAAGATGGGGCTGCCATCACCACCTCACGCAGAACACACGCACATAACGCTAGCAAGCACACTTGCAAACACTCACACACTCACATGCGTGTACATATCCTAATGTACACACACCACACACACATGCACACACACACACACACCACATACACACACATAATGTGCACGCACACACACACACACGTCTTCTCTAAATGGTATTTCTGGAACAGGCTTGGTTTGACTACAGCATTTGGACAATGTTGTTTTGAGGCAGCCTTGCCCTTTGAACCAACATGGATCATTTATCGCCTGTCACTATGGCCCAAAGCAAGGGGTGTGAACTTAAGAGATAGACTTTATTGGGGCTCAGGGGCTCCTTCCCCTCCCTCCCAAAGACCACCAATATTTCCTGTGCTTCTGTTATGTTTAGCCTGCATGTCTGTCCATACAGATGTTTCCAACAGCAAACAGTTCATGACCCAGAAAGAACAAAATATTTTGGCTTGCCCTGGCTTTCAGCACCTGTTTAGACCAAAGGCCCTTTGAATCTCTGCACAGGTCAGAAGGCACCATCAACAATTGGAGAGGGGTTACAAAGCTGTAGAGACAGTCTTCCAGGATGGCGTCAAACCCAAGACCCCAAGCCATTGTCAAGGACCCTTACTGCCTCGGGTTCCAGATGTGGAAAGGAAGACAAATAGCAAGTGCATGGAAACACTTGTCATTTTCTCATGAAAACCTTATATGCATCTGCCAGCTTGCCTTTGTCACATGAAGAATTGACCTCCATAGCCTATGTCCATCTCCAGTATTTTTCCAGGCATCTGTGACGAGGCAGCAACATGTGTAGCGCTGAGTTTTAGCTATTGCCATCCAAGCAGCTGTGGTAGGCTTGGCAAGCTCTTCAGGATTGACAGAATGACTCTGGGGACATGGAGGCTTTGTGCATTTTTCCAGTAGGAACAGTGCTCAGAGTGCTTGGGATCCACAAGAAGGTCTTCCATGATGTATTGAAGTCACATCAGGAAGTGATGGAGGCCAACTTGCATCTCACATCTGGAAGAATGAAAAGGATGCAGGGTGCCTTTTCAGGGACCTCTCTGTCTCTCCTCTCTACCCCGTGCCTGGAAAAGGGGAAGTTTAAATTGCATCTCTAATTTTAAGGTGATCTGCTTATTTGTTTGTTTGTTTGTTTTCTCCTTGAAGCTCGAGGAGGAATTAAGAAGACAGCTTGGTATGAGGTGGGTGGAAGAGGCAATTAGATGTGAAAGGAGGGTGTCCTGACTTGGGGGACTTTGCCACAGCTTCAGCAATTTCAGTGGCAGCTGAAGCATAGAGCCACAATTACCATGTGCCCTCTTGCCTTCGTGTGAATTGAGAAGAGGGCGCCTCATCCAACACAGGAGCCTAGGCTTCCTGTGTCTGGGGCCTCAATAAGATGTTGAACCAATCTTAGGATGGACAGACAATGGACTGGCAGAGCAGGGAGTAGACAGATGGATAGATGAGAGAAGCAGTCAAACACAAAGCAGACTAAGAAAGTAACCATCTAGCTATGCCATGACCTGTAGTACAGGCCTGACCCACTACCTGTTTTGTAAATTAGGTTTCATTGGAACACAATTAGGACCATTTCTTTATGTTTTAGTATGCTTCCATAAATTGCATTATTATTACACGAGACATATAGACTATTAGTTCTATGCTTCTTTATTTCTATTTTTTTTTAAAAAAGAAAACATTCTTCATTATACATACTAACACAAGTTCCCACTCCCTCCCTTCCTCCCATTCCCATTCCCTCCACATATCCTCCCACCCCTCCCCCATCCACTCCTCAGAGAGGGTAAGGCACATTGTTTTGGGGAAGGTGGCAGCAGGCACCAAAAGCAGCCCACGCTTCCTGTTACAGAGCAAGGTATCCATCCAAAGAGAATAGGCTCCCAAAAAGCCAGTACAAGCAGTAGGGATAAATCCTGAAGCCACTGCCAGCGGCCCCTCAGTCTGCCCCAGCCATGCAACTGTCAACCACATTTAGAAGGACTAGTTTGGACCTATGCTTGTTCCTTCCCTGTCCAACTAGAGTTGGTGAGCTCCCATTAGCTTAGGTAGACTGTTTCAGTGGGTGCACCCATCATGGTCTTGACCTCTTTGCTCATATTCTCACTCCTCCCACTCTTGAACTGGATTTTGGGAGCTCAGTCCAGTGCTCCAATACAAGTCTCTGCCTCTTTTACCATCAGTGACTGGATGAAGGTTCTATGATGATATTTAATATATTCATCAGTCTGACTACAGGGCAAGGCCAGTTTGGGTACCCTCTCCTCTATTGCTTAGGGTCTTAGCTGTGGTCATCCTTATGGATTCCTGGGAATTTCTCTAGAGCAAGGTTTCTTGCTAGTCCCAGTTCTATGTTTTTTAATAAATGTACTAGCTCAAAGTACTGAGTCCAAAACTTCTGCATTTGAGTGGCAGTGGCAGTATTGGCATGGCCTGAGGCCTCACCATACCACTGTGGGCAACAGCCTGGGGCCTTTGTTTCCAAGGCCCACTCTCGGGTACGGTGGCAATCTTTTGTTATTATTATTATATTTATTTATTTTGTGTGTCACACTTGTCGCAGCACTTGTGTGGGCCTCAGAGGACAACTTGTTTGGAGGCTTAACAGCGAGCACCTCTGTCTACTGTGTCAACTAGGCAGCTCAATGACATGGGAGTCTTCGTTGCCACAGGAATGCACTTCAGGATAAGCCAGTGGGAGGATGGGTTGGCCTTTATCTGGAAGAGACTAGCAGAGATTTAAGCAAGGTGGGGAAAGAGAGTTGCTCAGGGTTGTAAGCTGCAAGATAGAAACCTGAGTCACTAGTGCTGTGCAAGTGGGTAAAGACATATCTTACTGTAATGGGGTTTCTTGTGAGAGTCCCATAACACAGAGACTTAGAACTAGGAAAAGAGAAAGACCCTACATGCTCAGGTCGTAGGCATTTTAGGTGGTCAGTGGGCTATTTTAACATCCCCTCCCCCCTTTTTTAGAGTATTGTCTCTATTTTGAGAACCTTTCTAGCAAATGTTCATTAGATTGAAATTACCTACATTTTTAAATTTAACTTGATTTTATGTGCATTAGTGTGAAGGTGTCAGATCCCCTGGAACTGGAATTACATTACAGTTATGAGCTGCCATGTGGGTGCTGGGAATTGAACCCAGGTCCTCTGGAAGAGCAGCTAGTGATCTTAATTACTGAGCCAACTCTCCAGCCCCAAGGTTGGGATTCTTAACTCTCATCTGGAAAAGGCTTCAACCAGAATTGGGTGAGGGATTTCTTTCTCTTGTCTGTCCCTCAAATAGCCCTGCCTTTCTCTTTTGCTTCCTGTATGGAAGTTTCCTTCTCTTTTTTCTTTGTTGCTGGTTTTGTTTGAGATAGGGTTTCTCTACACAGCTTTGGCTGTCCTGGAACTTGCTATGTAGACCAGGCTGACCTCAAAGTCACTGAAATCCTCCTGTCTCTGCCTCCTGAGTACCTGTATTAAAGGCATATGCCATCATATCCAATTTTTTAATTAGCATTTCTTACTGCATGAATATTTTTCATTGCTTTTGTTGTCTTATGTGTATTTGTTGTGTTCTTTGAATGTGCACACACACTGTGAATCTATACCATGGTGCACAAGTGAAGGTCAGAGGACAGCTCCTAGGAGTTGGCTCTTCCCTCCCACAATGTGGGTCCCAGATTCTTGGCAGCAAGTATCTCTTTACCCATTGACCCATCTTGGGTTGTTTTTTTTATTATTATAGGAATTTGTTATGGTGTAAATATGATTTGCTCTTCTAACAGCTATTTTTAAATTTTATTTTTGAGATTATAATATAATTATCCTTCTCCTTTCCCTTCCTTCCCTCCAAGCTGTCCCATGTGCCCTTCTGACTTCCCTCCAAATTCATGATCTCTTTTCTCACTAATTGCTCTTGTATGCATATATGTAATTTCACATATATTCCTAAATATAATCTGTTCAGTTCATATAACGTTATTTGTATGTGTGTTTTCAGGGCTGATCATTTAATACTGGAAAACTAATTGGTGTACTTTTTCTTGGGGGAAGACCACCTCTCCAGCTCCCAGCTTTCCTATATTGCCTATAATTCTTTTATAGAATTGAGTCCTGTGAGTTTTCCCCCATCTTGTCCATTGGTGTCATCATTGTTTAACTCACATTTGGCCAGTCATATTAGTGAGACTTCATGACCATGACTTCTGACATTACAGGGGACACAATCTCACAGCAAACTCCCTGATCCTCTGACTCTTGCAATCCTGCTACTCCTCTTCCAGAATGTTTCCTGATCCTTAGGTGCTAGGATGTTTTGTAGAGGTATCCACTGAAACTGGGATACACGTTTTGACTGATTTTTGGTCTTCTGTAGTCGTATTCACTAACACTCATTTCTTACAGCTTCGTATGAGTTGAGTGTGTCCTGAGGATTTGTCTGTTGGAAGTTTGGTCCTCAGTTTAGTGATGTTAGGGAGTGATAGACATTTTAAGAGATGGAATTTTGTACACTGAGAATGGTTGGCTGGACACTGTCCTGGGAAGAAAATGGTTACTGTGAAACCCGTAGGTGGTGATAAAAGGACAAGCAAGGCCCCTGTGTCATTTCCCATGTATTCTCTCCTACTTTCACACACTTCCATCATGCGATCCAGCAGGCACGTAATCCACCAGAGGCAGCTCCACAATGTTCAGACATGCAGCCTCAAAAGCTGTAGGCTAAAGACAATGCTACCAGCACTCGGTAGTTCATTATCTTAATAGAAAATAGACTAAAAGAATAATAAGACCATATCTTCACATTTAACTCATATGAACGCTAGTGACTATGCCAGATGGTAAGTAACAAAGTAAAGCATATTTTGGTAGAAAAAGCCAATAAACCAAGCCAGGCACTTTATCTGGTGCTCACGTGAAGCAATGAAACCTTGCCCACTGCAGAACAAAGAGTCCAATGTGTTGGTTTGGTTGTTGCTGCTGTTGTTCGAGAGCCTGCAAGGTACACACCAGACAGCCTTGTGTTAAGAGAATTTTAACGTTGAAGTTAATGGGATCTTTGAGAGAAAGACTTTGGTTCTATGACAATTTTCTCATTGTTTCACATTCTCTTTAGAAGCTAAGAAGTTGGTGGGTGGTAGTGGTGGTGTATGCCTTTAATCCCGGCACTCAGGAGGCAGAGACAGGCAGATCTCTGTGAGTCTGAGGCCAGCCTGGTCTACAGAGGGAATTCCAGGTCAGGCTCCAAAATTACAGAGAAACCTTATCTCAAAAAAACAAAACAAAACAAAAAAAGGTGGCTAAGAAGTTATTCCTGTGATACTCTAGAGTCTTATAACCTTAGCTGAAGCCAGATGGTGGTGGCGCACGCCTTTAATCCCAGCATTTGGGAGGCAGAGGCAAGTGGATCTCTGTACTGAGTTTGAGGCCAGCCTGGTCTACAAGAGCTAGTTCCAGAACAGGTAGGGCTGTTACAAAGAGAAACCCTGTTTCAAAAAAACAAAAACAAAACAACAGCAAAAAAAAAACCACTTAGCTGATAACTAGGAGGAATGGAATTTATCGTGACCACCCAAGCATGCATATTGAGCCTTCCCTCCCTGCTGCGCTGGGAGATGCACCTCCCTCTGCATCTGGGAGGAGGGATACAATGGCTGCTGCAGTAAGAGAAGTTCAGTCATGTGCTCCTTCAGCACATCAGTGGATGAGGAGACCAGAGTGGTCCTCGGGTCACTACTGTTGGTCTGGGGTCCTTTGACATCAGCAGTTGGTAGAAACATGGCAGGAACCTGAGACTGGCTGAGAAAGCAGCTCCTGAGAGTGATCACGTGAAACGTCCAGCATGAGCCATCTGTCTCTTAGAGATGTTACATAAACTGGGCCAACGAGCCAGAGGAGGAAGGGTAATGGCACCAGTCAACTAAAATAGATGCCCAGGAAGGCAGATGGTAGCATTTCCTGTTTCATTGGTGATGTCACATCCTATAAAATATAAAGGTGTGTGGGAAACCTAACTGGCCATCAGTTAGCATTACCAGCTCACAGTTGGAAGGTCAATGCCGTCGCCAGCTTCCACCATGGCCCTTAATAATGCCCACCTCCTGTCATTCATCCCTTTGCCTTGGGTGTGAGCAGGACCTAGGAGTTTGCTTCTGATGATCAAGTCTGCAGAAATGGTAAGTGGTGTTGCTGGAGCTAGGTTACAGAAGTCTGCACATTCTGTCTTGTTCATCTTCTTGCATCTTCCCTGCTCTATAGAAGCCAGCAGTCATGGTGTGGCAGTCCTGTGGTGAACTTCTCACGGCCAATGAGCAAGGGCTTCTCTAGCCAATAGCTAAGAAGGAGCTGAGGCTTCAACCTACCAGGCCACATGGAGGTGAAGGCAACAACCGTGTGTGTGTGTGTGTGTGTGTGTGTCCTCTCCTAATAGAGGCATGAGTCAACTGCACTATCCCCACCCCATCTATGAACAATCAGCATATCTGGAATATTTTGTTTTGTTTTTCTTTTGAGATTCAAAAGAAACTCCAAGCTAGGGGTGAGTCACAGAATTATTCTGTTACTGTCTTGTTGGAGAAATTCTATTCTGGTTGCTGCTGTTGCGTGAGACATGGTTCAACACTTAGTGACTTAAAACAATGCAGTTTTTATTTTTCTCCTGGTTTCTTTTGGGGACCAGTTGCCAGGGATAGTACACCAAACCTTGTGTGTGCTAGCGGGTGCTCTACCACTGGGTTGCATCTCCAGTCCTCTGGACTCTTTAAGTCAGATATTTGAGCAATATGTGACTGCAAGCATGCCTGGATGTCACACAGAGGTGGCTGCTATGGGTCATGCCCCCTGTACCTGTGTTGGGGCTTTGACAAGAGTAAAAGTTAAACTGTGAGGCTTCCTCAACGCTCCCATCCTCCCCAGCATGCACTCCGGAGCTAACCTGACTTTTCAAATTGCTCCTGGCTTTCCGAAGAATATGGGACTCCACTTAGCTGCTCCAAACTGCTGCAAATTTGAAAACTCTTGCTGCAAATCTCCAAAACTGCTGCAAGATTGAAAGTCACAATAACAATTATATGCCTTAAATAACCAAGGGCACATCTGACTTTCTTATTGATAGACAGGGTCTTATTATGTAGCCCAGGCTGGCCCCAACTTGTACTCCTCCTTTCTCAATTTCCCAAGTGCTGGAATTAAAGGCATCTGCAACCACATCTAGCTACGATTTAACTTTTTGTTGTTTTATTTTGACAAATTCTCAGGGAGCCCAGGCTGGCCTCCAACTTGTTATGTATCCAGGGATGACCTTGAACCCCCGATCCTCTTGCCTCTGCTCCCAAGGGCTTAGATGAATGACATGTGCCACCACATCTAGCCACAGTTTAACTTTCAATCAAACAAAAGTTTCTAAAATTTATTGATTCATGAGTTCTTATCCTGTTTATATCAGAAAACTCATATGACACTTGGGAAAAAGGCAAAAAAAGGAGAAGAAAGAAGGAAGGAAGGAAGGAAGGAAAGAAAGAAAGAAAGAAAGAAAGAAAGAAAGAAAGAAAGAAAGAAAGAAAGAAAGAAAGAAAACAAAGAGGAAGAGAGAAAGAAACAAGAAAAGGGGGGAAGTTATCAGACCCTTGAAATGTGGTTAGTGTGACAGAGGAGCTGTAGTTTAATTTTATTTCATTTTGATTTGTCGAAATTTGAAACTCAAAGGAGCATAGCAGACACCATATTGGATGACACAGGACTTGGTGAGGTCGTTGTATCCCCCAGTGCTTTCCTGGTGCCCAGATGAGCTCACTATCAAATAACTGTGTGAGTGTCCCCTGACCCACAGCAACAGGACACTCGGAAAGCTGAAATGGTCCTAACAGGCTGTGATGGTCACATTTGTGCAATGTTTTTTTCTGGGCCATGGCGTACCCAGAGTTCCACAGAGTTTCTAGTTGCGGTTAGGACAATTCTGAAAGGAAGAAGCATTTCAGTTGATGGACTGACTAAAGAAGCCATCTCCTCAATGAGATGGGCCTATGCAATGTCCTCAGGTATTGGACAAGAGGACAAGGTAAGGAGGCAAGAAGGAACGAACTCAGCCTGCCTGCATCAGCTGGACACTGGCTGTCCCTGCTCTTAGTATTCCAGGTTCTCTGGTCTAGTGCCTCACTAGACACTGCACAGTATTGGTTACTTTTCTCATCTGTGACAAAACACATCTCTGTGAAGAACACAGTTCCAAAGGCAAGAGTTCACCATGATGAAGAAAACATGGTGACTAGAAGGGTTTCTCCTGTAGCTGTGAGAGCATGAGATGAGATGGTGGCCTCCTGCCTCCTGCCATATCAAGAAGCAGATGGTATGACGGGAAGGAGCCATGAATAATATAACTTCCAGGAGGTCCCCTCAGGTACCTACTTCCTCCAGCTAGGCCTACCTCCTGTTGCATAGCAGTTAACTCCAAGACAAACCTTCTTCATGGAGGGAAGACCTCTGGTGTTTTAAAGAGAGGTGAAACATTCCATCCATTAGATGCAGGAAACAAACAATTGAAAGGTATCAGTAAGTCCCTGAAACTCAGCATAGCCACTAGGCCCCTCCTTCCCCAGAGAAAGCAGTAAGACTATTGAGAGTCACTCTCAGACCAGAGACCAGCTGAGCTCTGTCAACAAGGCTGATTCTTAGCCAAACTAAGTGTCTTGGGAAGGTAAAGCTGCTGGAAGAGACTCGGACCTGAAAGCGACATTACCTGGCCTGTCAATCTGCCTGCAAAGTATGCAGTAGGCTCAAGGTTTCCAGCTCTCTTGAGCTGTCTGTTATCCATGTTAGGGTGAACTTTTGGCAATGTAGCTTTGTCATGTCTGGTGCTATAGGTAACCCTTCACTCATAATCCAGTACATAACCCCCCCCCCAAAAAAACCCACTGATTCACCAAGTTGGTGGAACCCTTACTTAGATATGTTGGTTCCCTATCTGAGGTGAATAGTGTCACGTTACAGCCTTCTCAAATAGGCCACTAGCTGGGAACCAAGTATCCAGACCACATGTGACTCTCAGAGGCATTTCAGATGGAAACCATTACACGTGCCACCTGTCTCCAGGTCCTCCTGTCCTCTGGCCTCCTGGAGCATGACTAATTGTGCGATTTCTCAGTTTCCATAGTCACATGAGCCGGTCCCTTAACAAGTCTATTAGTTCTGTTTCCATGGGTGACTCCAACTTACATGTTAAATCAGATTCTCAGTGTGTCCCAGTCCCTGGAAGCCCTCCATGGTTTCTACTGCTTCCTCTGACTGTCACGATGCTAGTGTGTTACCAGGGGTGGGAATCTAAAGAATCAGGTCAGAGTTTATTGAGACAATGATGATTCTGACTGAGAGCTCCGAAGTCAGACTGTAGCATTAACACTTGGGCTCCGTCACCTCCATGCCTCTCTTGGGTTCCATGTTTCTTTCTTTTTAAAAACTTGTAGCTGGGCTTTCATTTTATTATGCCTAGATATTAATTGGGAAAAGGATATGTACTTCATAAACAAATCAATATAGAAGCCAACCCTTAGAAAAATAAGCCGTCATTAAACTTCACTTCATGCTTCTATTTGTTCCCTAATGTAAGACAAAGGATCAGTATAGACCAATAGCACACCAGAAACTCCAAGAGAAACCAAGTATATCCACTTTTTAATTTTTTAAAAAAAAAATCCTTTCACAATTTTACACATATATACTTTCATCAGTTTCTTTTCCTATAAAACTGAGGACAATAAGAAAGCCTGATAGGGTTGTGATGAACACCTGCAGGGCTGAAGAGCACACAAAGACCCTTGTCATGCAAGGTCAGTCTCTATGGGTTCCAGACACTGCTGTACCCTGTACCCATTATCATCCTCAGTCCAGTTAAAAACCGATACTACTCTTCTTCACATAACTGTAACAAATATCAGAAGCTGACAGATTAAAGAAACGAAAGGCTTATTTTATTTCATAGTTTAACAGGTCCAGTCTATGGTGAGCTGGCTCTGTGACTTTGGGTCCTATGATATACATAACAAAGTCATCTGACTCATACCCAAGAAAGAAACAGAGCTGGGTCCTACCTTCAGGAGCACATTCACAATGACCTGAATACCTTTCATTAGTCCCCACTACTTAAAGCTCTGCACCAACCCCTAATTGAACCACACTGGGGACCACGCATTTAACACGTGGAGGATGTTCAAGATCTGCCTTCTGGTGCTGAAGACACTCATTGGTGATGCCGTCTCTCTTCAGGAGGGCAGACCAAGGAAAGAAGTACACACAACCGGAGACAGGATACCCAAAGTCTTCAACAGCCCAGTGGGAGTCTAGAAGAGAAGAGGTGGACACAAACCTAAATTCTCCTCACAACTGGGAGAGGCACAGTCAGCAGAGAACCAGAGGAGAGGTCATGAACTGTGCTTGTACTCTGGATCGCACAGTGCCCAGGGCAGGGCCCCTCTCACAGGGCTCCAAGCTGGGCCCTGGAAGTAAGGACAATGTGGCTGCTGGGAGCAGAGAAGGCACCTGTTCGAGACTTGGGAAGTTCCCCCACACAGTTCCCCTTCAGGTTCACGGTGGTGCCCAGCTGTGTAAGGTCCAGCTGTCTTCTGAGCCTGCAGACCTACCTACCAACAGATGACAAGGAGTGTACTTTATTTGAATTGGAGAGGAAAAGAAGCCAGTTTATCTCTTCAAAGATAGTTCAGGGACTGACAAGATGGTGAGACCCAGGGAGAGGAGGGGCCGCAAGATCCCAGAGGCCATCTATTCTGAATTCATAAGGTCACACTTTACAGCCCTATTACTCCCACAGCTGATAAGCCCTGTCAAAGATCTGCTGTCTGATTTCTGCATTAACTTTCAAAGAGCTTCTGTATTTTTCTTATAATGAAAGCCACAAGGGAACAACATGTGACGAACAAATTAAAGAGGTAGAAACAGATTTTTTAAAAGTACTTTATGCATATAGAACTATACAGATGAAGCAAGCAAAGTGTAAGTTAATGGGATCTGTGGAAAAAGGGTTCCAGAAAAGGTACTCATATCAGGGCATATTTGGGCTGAACCTCTAGTGAGGCAAGAGAGGGATCTCCAGATTTAAAGAGACATTCACTCTGTGTGGTACTGACACAAATTGCCACCTAAGACTTCACCCCTAAAATGCAAATCCTAAGCCATTTGGTTTAGGTTTCCAGTGTGCAGTGGGATCATGTTGCTTTATTTTATCCTGATTAAAAGAAAAAACAAATGAACAAAAGAACCCAATATATCTGCCTACTTAGCAAAGTTTTCAGTTTATAATACTGATTGTTGACTGAGGTTTCTGTCCTGCCCAGTTCCTGCAGTCATTAAATCCCAAAGAAATCACACAGAGGTCTATATTAGTTATAAACTGATTGGCCTAGTATCTCAGGCTTCTTATTAACTAATTCTTACATCTTAAAATTAGCCCATTATTCTTCTCTGTGTTTACCACGTGGCTTGGAGGCTGGGTCATGACTGCAGGCTGAAACTTCCCTCTTCCCAGAATTCTCGTTGCCCGGCCTCTACTTCCTGCCTGGTCACCCTGCCTATACTTCCTGCCTGTCTACTGGCCAATCAGCGTTTTATTAAAAAATAATACAAGTGACAGGGTACAGACCATTGTCCCACAGCAACTGATGACTCAACACTGCCCAGCACATTTCTGAGACTTAATCATCTTGTGAAAGTAAACATTTTGCCCTTGATTATCAATGTTCTCCTTCCTCCAAAGCCCCAGGGACCATTATTCTGTTCTCTGAGTCCATGATTTAAACTCCTAAGTTATTTGACATGCTTATATAAGTAAATAAGACATTTTCTTTCTTCTGTGATTGGTTAATTTCACTTAGCAAGATGTCCTCTAGTGCCGCCCATGTCATTACATGGTATGGGATTTCCTTCTAAAGGCTGCATAGAATTCCATCATGTATTTCATTAATATCTGACTCCCAAAATATATAAGATGCTACTTCAACTCAATAGCATATATAAATAAACTGATTTTAAAAATGGCCTTGAAGACCCCTGTGGTGGCACACACCTTTAATCTCAGCACTCAGGAGGAAGTGGCAGGCAGATCTCTGTGAGTTCAAGGCTAGCCTGGTCAATGAAGCAAGTTCCAAGACAGTCAGGGTACACAGAAAAACCCTGTCTCAGAAAACCAAAAATAAAAATAAAAATGGCCTTAAATAGATGCTCCTCTGAAGAATACAAGTGAGTGACCGACCAGTGCATGCAGTGGGATTCTGTGCCCTTCACCTGCAGGAAAATACCGACCAACACTACAGTGAGTTCCAGCCTCACACCTGTTAAGACAGGAGTCAATAAACAAGCTCTGGCGGGAAGATGGAACCCTTGTTCCTTCTTGGGAGAATGAAAACTGCCATTGCCACTATGAAAATAGTGCAAAAGCTTCTCAAATTTAAGAAGAGGGGTCTGCGACTCATCAAGTCAATGCTTGCTGCTCAAATGTGAGGTCTTGAGTTTGCATTTCCAGCTTCCATATTTAAAAAAAGGCTGAGAGTAGCCATCCATACCTACAATCCTAGTGCAGGGAGGCAGAGATGGAAGGACCCCAGAGTCTCACTGGCTAGTCAGTCTAGCCAACTGATGAGCCCCAGGTTCAGTAACAATGGTAACAATGATATAATAATAATAATAAGCATAAGTAAAGTAAAGAGTGGCTGGGAAAACATCTAGTGTTGATCCCTGGCTCCAACAGTTACACTCAGAGGCATGAACACTCCCCACACACATACCTGCACTGTGCACACACACACGTAATAAATAAATATCATAGAAAGTTTAATTGTGTGAACATCCCACAGGTCCATTTGTGGGCATACATACATGCCATACACATACACACACAAATTACAATGAAAACATTGTACTAGCTATTGTATAAACTACAGCTGTTCAATGGAAATTTTGATTTTGTATTAGTTACTGTATAAAATACAACTGTTCAAGTGTGTGTGTGTGTGTGTGTGTGTGTGTGTGTGTGTGTGTGTGTGTATGTGTGTGTGTGTGTGTGCATGTAGGTACATAGTGGGCAAGTGCCTGTCTGTGTGCCACGGGGCATATGTGGAGGTCAGAAGACAACTTTCAGGAGTGAATGAGTTCTCCCTTCAACCACAAGGGCCCAGGGATTGAACTTGGGTCCTCTGGCCTGGTGTACCACATGGGCCCAGGGATTGAAAAATCTTGTCCTCTGGCCTAGTGGCAAGGCCCTTTTCTCACGGATTCGTCTTGCTGGCCCGGAGGAATCTTGAAGAGCTCTGAGCAACTCAATGCTCGCTGGAGTATTGTTCACAGTAACCAGGAAGTGGGACGAAGCAAGGCTGCTCAAGTTCTCGATAGGCTTTGAGATTAGCAGAAATTTACTCCCCAGACTGTTTGCACACACTAGCATTAGCATGCAGCTCTCTAGGTTGAAAATGTGAAAACCAGAGAAAGCTAGGATTTCCCCCCCATCGGAAGCTCCCAACTCTAGATGTGCAGAAAACATGCACATCTGGAGGCTCAGCTTGCTCTCAGTTCAACTAAGAGGCTCTCTGAGACAGCACGGCAGGGTCCTTGGCATACGCTGGGTCTGGGGAAGAAGCAGGTGCCAGCAGGAAGCAGAGCTAAGCAACCCTCGCCCCCCCAAGCACATATTGCCGCCTGGCGATGTTTGTCTGTGTTTCTATAGGTATTTATTTGTGTTTTTCCCTGACTGTTTTGCATGTCATTGAAAGTTAAAGGAGACATATTGCAGGTCCTAAAGAGAAGCAGTAAAAATAATTTAATCTATTTCTTTCGTGCCTGGATGTATTAATTCTTGCTTACATAACAAAATACAAAAAAAGCCAACTGTAAACACGGAGTCATCTGGAATCAGATTATGCATGAATAATGACACACGTTTTCATCTAAGATGTGGGAGAATCTAGTTTTACTGCCAGTGTCTCTTAAAAAATGTTTTTTTTCCAAAGGAAATTACTCAGAATGTAATAAAAACTCTGCTCTAAGAGGATTAATTTACCTTTTGTGTCATGAGAAAAAAAATGCAAACAATATCTCACTTCTCTATTGAAAAAGACAATTTCCAAGTTGCGGTCATATGGAAAGGTCACATGGCCTCCATTTCCTGCTGCCCAGACACTGTTCCCTTTAAGCATTTTCAGAGGCTCCTCAGAATCTCTGGGGAGCCCTGGTGTTTCAGGGAAATGCTGCTTCCTTCTCCAACTTTGAAAGCTCTTCCTTCCCATGTGCCCCCTTCTTCCATGGGGTCCCCTCTTCTTACAGCATCTGGCACAGAGTCGCTAAATCGGCAAAGCAGAAAAATCATCAGCCTAGAGGATCTGCCTCTTCTCCAATGCCTCCCCTACTCTTACTTTGAACTTATTTGCTGACATTACCATCCCTGGTCAATCTCAAATATGAGGAAAGGATGAAAAGAAGTGCCCATCTGATAGGACAGCTCTAGGGATGGATGGGTGAACCACACTCAGCACAGTGCACAGTAGATTCCAGTTTTCTAATGTCAGTACCACTCACCTCTTGACTTTCATGTTTCAAGGTAAGATTTCCATGTAGAAACAGCACATTGTTCTCATCTCTGTCCTCATAAGAATCACCCTCCAGTTGCCCCAAGGACTTTGTGAAAATCAGTCTCATTGCTTTTTATTTACTCACCTTTACCTGTGTTGAGTTCTAGATCAAAGAGTTGAAAGGATCCTTTTAGCACTATCTCTCCAGTCATCCACCCATCCATAGCCTCAACTACACACTTTTTATTCTTAAAACATGGGGCCAAGTGGGATGCTTCTCTGGAGGACCCAGTAGGCTATAGGGACAGCAAGTGCAGCAGAACTCAGTCACTTTGTTAGCTCAGGACGGTCTCACGGGTCTTCAGCTGAGTCCGTGGGTTGTCTTGTGACGCCGACAGTGATGGCAGCTTTACCAGCTAAACCTTCCCATTGACATCTTCACGACTCTGTCATGCCTCCTCCAGCTTGGGGTCACTGCTTTGCTTTCTGAGACACAGGGCTCCCGGCTCCCGTTGGCTTTTCCATGCTCTGGTTCCAGAGTCAACTACTCCTTTATAGAACTTCTGGTCGTGGGTTTATCAGGCAAAGAATGGGGGTACCAGAAGCTGATCTGTCTGGAAGCAGGGAGATGACTGATGGTCCAGGATGCAGGAAGTACGATGGGATGGGGTGGTAAGGGTGATGCTATGGTAGGTTGGGGAAGCGGGGTTAAGAGAGCATATTGTAGGATAGTTTCCTATTTTAGAATTCTCTCACAGGGCACAGGCATTCAAACCCAAATCTTGGAATGTTAAAAACCCCATTCAGCAGAATTCCAGGAGCATGGGGAAACCAAACATTGGTCTCTGGCTTGGGCAATCGGCTTCTGGGCTGGGGACCCTCCAGACCTAGCAGCCCTTGATGATCTGCACCTTCTATTCTAAAGCAGATTCTAAATTTCCAAGCACAAAAGACCCATTATTCTCATGACCCAGTCCTCCCCAGAGCCATGCACACAGGGGGAGGTCAGGATATACCCTTTGGCTCAGCAGAATGGCTGAGTCAGCAAAGGCAATTTGCACTGATACACAAATCAAGTATTATTGAAAACTCCTTGTCGTTTTATTTAAAATAAAATAACATTTATTGCTGGGGAGCCCTGTGTAGTCTGAGCCCTTTATTAAACCCCATTGAATTAGTTCTTTCAAACTTTGCAACCAAACACGGGCTCAGCCCTCTTTCCAGCTGAAGAAGCTGAGGTCTACATTAATTCTGCTGATGAAGGGAGGAGCCTTAGCTCCACTTGGGCGGAAGACTACTTGGGGCTGAGGGTAAACCAGCCACTCCCTGGTTGCCTAAAGTGCTACCTCTTGGCTTCATTGAAGATGGATTAGTTGGTATCAGTCACTGAAGACAGAAGGATTAACAGAGAGAAGCAAAATAAACCAGGGACCAGTTCTCTCCTGAAAGCATTTAGTGAGGACAGAAGGTTTCGCCTTAACTTGTCAAGAGCCACAACGTTCAGTAGTTTCTTGAAGGGCCACATAACCTGGGAAAGTTTGCTGGAGTAGCAGTCTGGGTAGCTGAGTTCACGTCCTCACTGTCCCACTTCAGTGGCATGGGCCTCAAAGGGCTGGTGTGCAACACTTTGAATCAAGCATGGCCATGACATTAAGTGTCCCCGTGAGGTCTCAGTCAGCTTTACTGACGTGTAACTGACACACAAGCAACTGTCCCTGGCAAGGTTGCTTCTGTGGAAAGTCCTGTGTCACCTCGGCACACATGAGGAAGTCCTGCTATATCAAGAGGCAGCTATCATGTCCTCTCCAGTGTGACCACTTCTTCACTGCTGTGCTGTAGAGGCTAGGCTCATGGTCTCCAGGGAAATGCCTGGGGTGACACATACTCATTACAGCTGAACTAGTTTTACATTATCATTAGGCATTAAAACCACTTATTGGGATGGATAAGGTACCTAGACGGTCAAGCTAAAATAAACAAACACATATATAAATAAAAAAATATATAAATTTGCCTGGCAGTGGTGGCGCACGCCTTTAATCCCAGCACTCGGGAGGCAGAGGCAGGCGGATCTCTGTGACTTCGAGACCAGCCTGGTCTACAAGAGCTAGTTCCAGGACTGGCTCCAAAGCTACAGAGAAACCCTGTCTCGAAAAACCAATATATATATATTTAATTTAAAAAATGGAAGGTCCAGTTGGGAGAAAAAATACATAACTGAAAAAAAATAACCTTTCCTTAGAACTCAGCACTGTGACTCAGTCAGGCAAGCAGATGGTGAGGGGCTGAGCATTGGTCCCCACTGGAGCCCAAGGTCTCTGAATTTCGGATGTGTCCACCCAGAGGGTGAAAAGAATTCTTCACGGCATCCTGCTCCTTGACCAGCCAAGGGTCTCACTGAAGGAAAGCAGACTCCCAGAAGGAGGGAGGGCAGAATCTGGAGGTTGGTGCCAAGGCAGAGACATCCCCCTTCCTTGTGCAGCTTTGATGGGGTTGCCAAGTCTCTGCCTCCCCTCTGCAAGCCCAGCCTTCATGTTTTAAACAAGTCTTTCCAAAAAAGCAGCAGTGTAGACTACCAGAAAACAAACAGGAGATGAGGTGTTTCTGTCGAGGCGATGTTCCACGGTGACTGGCTGCTTTTACAGATAAGATATCTGCTCACCTTTCATAAATGTCAGACTGGAAATAAAAGCGACAGGGTAATGAGGCCTCATTTCTTCAGCAGCAGGCGCACACCTACTAATTAACCCGAAGACCACTAACAAATGCACTGTTTGGGTGTTTCTACTGCAACTGTCACACGTGCGAATGGCTGGGACACAAACCACCAGGTTCCCTTACCCTCTGCTATTTTAAAAATATTTTAAATGGCCTTGGTGACTCAACATGTGTCCACTCATTTAGCATACGTTTGCATAGTGCCCACTGTGTGCAGAGTGTCTTCTCAGGGCAGGGAAGGAGGCTGGGTTTTGAGTAGAGTAAAATCTCTGGTACCCAACAGCTTGAGATTTGAACTTTGGCCCCATCACCTGACATACAGATTGGTGACACCATCCTCCCTGACTCAAGCAACACAGTGACAAAGCCATTGCCTCTTATAAGATGCTAAGATACTACAGCAAGTGTCCAACAAATGGGAAGTGGTACTTACATAAAGAAGAAGAGGGTCAAGGAGAAGAAGAAAGAAGGATGAAGTAGAGTGAACCAAAGAAAGGACCACACATGAGGATGAGACAGAAAAGAAGATGGGATCTTGGCCTTGACCTGGCCTGGTGAGAAAGACTGACATAGGGGAAAACAGCTAGAGTGTCGTCATGGGTGAAGCTATCACACACACACACACACACACACACACAATGTTGGAGCCCTAGCTCCTGGTACCTCCGAATGCCACCCTATTTGGATTCAGGGCTTTTAAAGAGGTGGTTAGATAAGAAGCCTTCCAGTCCTTAGAGTGTTCCCCGCCAGTGTGACTGTGCCTTTATGGGTAGAAATTGAGACACAGATACTTACCTGCTCACCAAGGGAAGGGCATTTGGGCCAAGATTGAGTGGGATTGCAAGGCAGTTCTCCCAGGCAGCAAGGCCAGTAGAACAGGACCGAGTCTGCAATTAAAAAGAGACAGGCAAGCTCTTTTGATTTTAGTTCTTGCTGCTTTTGAGACTGGACCTGCTTTTAAAGCTCAAGTTAGTCTTGAACTCTCAATCCTCCTGAATACTGATATTACAAGTCTGGGTCACCACACCCAGCAAGACAAGGGTATTAAGGTGAGCTTGGATGAGCGAGCTGTGGGTGTTGAAAACTAAGTGTCTTGGGTGATTCCCAGGAGCCATCATTGCCAAGGTTAAAAGCAAAGCGGCCTTTGCCGGGTCCTGGAATTGCTTCACACAGCCTGGTGGGAGCATGTTGGCTTAAGTCCTCACAGTGTATTTATGCATAAGCAGAATCCTCTGCATACAGGTGCCTCTAACATCTGCTCCTTGGTCTGCCTATACCTAAAACTCTAATAAAGGTATGAAGACAGACAACAGGCCACAGTAGGCCCTCTATCCTGACAGCCGATTGACTTGGGGATACCTGTGGATGCCAACCTACAGACACTCGAGTTCCTCTCATGACATGGAGAGTGGTCACATATAACCTACGCACAGGCTCCTGTATATTTAAATCATCTCTGGGTGACCAATAAAAATGCATGGCACGGTAAGTGCCGTGGAAATTGGATACAGTGTGTTATTCGGGAGATAACAAGAAAGAAATTCAAACAGGGTCAGCACAGATGCAGTTTTAAAAATTATTGTTCATTGCGGTTGGGTGAATCCCACAGAATCCGAAATCCATAGCTATGGAGGGCCAATCAGAAAACAAAGCAAGAAAGAAGGTTACGATGGGAAACGATGACAGAAATGATATTGAGAAGAGGTGTGCCACTTGCCCTGTGACCCTGTGAGCCTGAGAAGTGATTGACTGGCTAAATAAAACTAGACCGCCTTACTCTAGAGTTTGCCAAACTCTTCCTTTGGCCAGGATTTATTGAGAAACTGAGGCAAAAATTTCCCAATCATGATGGGCTCTGTTCCAATCACGGGGCCTCTGTTCCTCTGAGAACAGATTTAAGGAAGACATCTGGAGAAGGGTACCCATCTCATGCACTGAACAGCTGGCTTGAAGGACTGCATGCCAGTGTGGGATGCGCTAGATGACACTCAGGATTGTGGAGGGTAGGGTGGGGTACAGCAGTGAAGGTGCCCTCGGCATCAGAGCGTGAAGAACTGGGGTGATGGGAACACCCATGTCGGTGACTCTATTCCAGTCCCAGAATTGGGAGTGATGCCACATGCAGCCTGAGCCAGTTTGCATCTGCAGCTTCGGGTCTTTCTTCTCCCCTCCTCAGTCCCTTACCCCCTTAGCACAATTCCAGTGCCCACCCCACAACTTTGGATGCCCTGGCAGCATTTCTGAGTGCCTGGGAACCTGTTCCCATGTTGCCCCTCCGAGCCCCTTCAAACTGAACTCCACAGCCTGGATGCCCCTGCCATACCCACAGCAGCCTGCTCTCAGGCCTTGTCACCTAGCACACTTGCCAGTGGGATGCAGGCAAAGCCAGAGTCTAGGTGTCCATCGCTCCCCGTACCCCATTCTTCTTACCTCACAAACGACCCGGTTGATTGGCTCCAGCAACCAAAGTCCCCTGGCAGGACCAGCATCCTGCTGATGTCACCGGACCTCACACAGGTGTCCTACTCAGAGTAACCTCTGCGTTAGCCCTTTGGACTTGGGGACAGGCCCCCTTCCTTTCCAATTCTCTGCACCTCCTACCCAACTGCTTTTCTGCCGGGTCTCACTAGAGATTGCCCCAGGCCTTCAGACTGGTTTAAATGTCCCCACGCTGCTGGGGGAAGTGACAGCTCAGGGTAAGTTTTCTCCCAAGATGGTCCCTGACCTTCTGGAGTCTAGCGTGCAAGCCCAGGAGGGAAACTACATGTTTCTACTCAGCTCCATCCAAGTCTTTACTGTAAACGTATGTGGAGAAGATGGCCCTAACTCCACCCACAGTCCATCAGTCTCTAAGCCTGTGGAAGGCCTGTGAGCTACCATTTCCAATACACCCCAAGTGCAAGGCCCTCCTCTTACATAATTAGACTGTTCCTCCTCAGACCCCTGAGATTGCATTCTGGCTCCTGGGCATGCTAGCTTGGGACTTGTCACTTAAATGTGACAGAGCCCAAACATCTCCTTCTCTGAGGCTCCTGCCTCCTACCAGGCGCTTCCTGAATCACCTTCCTCAGAAACAGTGTGTTCTGAGATTTTTTTAAAAAGCTTTCCATAAAAACATAGAATTATTTTTTTTTATTTGAAATTCATTTTCAGTCTTTTTTTATAGATCTGTCATTTATACAAAGGCTGGAAAACTTTCTAAGATCAGATATAATTTATGAGCCCCTTCTTTTAGGCATAATGTCATCTTGAACATTAAAATGATAATGGCTGGAGGGACCCAGTGCATCAATGTCTCTCCTCCGGGGGTGGGAGTGTGGGGGAATGTGGGTGGGGGTTGTTCTGGTTTCTCTGAGGCAAGTCCCTGCTGTTCCTAAGCACAGCCCTCCCTGGGGCTCTCAGGAAAGGGAGAAAATGGGGGAGGGGGGTGTTTCTTACAATTGTGAGGTAAAAATACCAGTAAAAAGTAGTTTGTGCCTCACAGTAGAGAAAAAGGCCTTGACAAGTGACATGGTTCTCAAATTATGCATCGTTTTCCAAGAAAATATGTTTTAATGTGGTTGAGGGCAGTGTACTGAATAGTCCTGTGGGTCCTTGGTTCAAGGGTGGCACATTTCTTAATACTGAGTCTATGTATTAGCATAATTTCATTTCAGATTAAAACAAAAACAAGAACCAAGCAGCAGGGAGCTTAAGCAAATTTCCTAAAGCCACAGCTGACAACCGGCTAAGGCAAAATTTGGAACCCAGTGGATGTGTGTCTCGTCTGTCTACCCTTCTCAAAGGCTCTAAATGTCTGTTTCTAAGTAGTCTAAATATATTGGCTTTGTTTGTCTATCAAACAGGAGATGACTTTTAATGTCCTATAGTTCCATGTTTAAAATGATGAAAAGACACCCCACCCCAGAGAGCTCCCATCTGCGGACGGTAGCACCTGTCATCCGGAGCGGCTGAATCACCTGCAGTGGGTTCTCATGCCCAGCTTTCCTGAGTCCCTGTTCCATGGTGAAGGTGGCTGGGGGAAGAGGAGAGGCCTGCCTTTGAAACACCCCAAGGAAGACTACAGTGTCAGATGACAAGATCCCAAGTCTCAGGGTTCAGTTTGATCCTCCCTGAAGCCACTCTCCGTACACCTGTCAGAAGTGCTTGAGGTGTTACAGAATGACTCTTCTCAGAAGCTGTAGTCCTGGTAAACAAAGTCACAGGACTGGGCTATCCTTTCCTCTCTCCTCCCTCCCTCCCACGCTGCCATGGATGTGGGAGGCCATCTTGCTGCTCTGCCTCTCTCCTCTCATACTCCAGTACCTTCATCCCTTTGTCAATACTCAAACCAACCGTCGGCTCAGAAGATGGCTGGGAGCACTGGTTTGCATCTGAGTCAAGGGCAACAACTGTGAAAACTACTTTGCCCTTCAAGATTCTGAGGGCCCTAACCCGAAGTCCCCGGAAATTCCACACTCAGAAAGTATACTTCCAGCCACCTGCCCTGCCCCATCCCTCAGGAGTCAGCAAGATAAATGACATCCTAAATATAAACGATAGCATCCTCAGGACAAACACTGACAAGATTGCCTCAGGTTTTACCCTGGAAGAAGTCACATGACTCCATCAGATCAATGGATACTAATTGCCAAGCAGGCTTAGATGTTTGGTGCTATGTATTTTGTAAGTTAAAAGAAGGAAAGTGCTATTTATCCCTAGAAAGAAGAATGAAGAGAAGGAGGACCAGGAGGGTGGGAGGAGACTGATAGAGACAAAGAGCATCACAAAGGAGCAGAGGAATGAAGTACCAGGCCATCCAACACCTCTTCAGAAACACCCTTTTCATGAGTTAAATGCAAACGAATTTCTAAAAATACACGCGGATTAAATTCCCACTAAAAAAAAAAATTCACGATCTTAAACTTTTAAAGGGAAATGGGCCAAGAGCCAAATGCATTGTGGTCTGGGCCAAACCCAGGGGAAGCAGTTCTGGCCTGTGTATACCACATACCTGGGAGTCCCATGAGAGCGTGTGTGCTGGAAGCTGTGGGACCCTGAGAACACCCCAACCCCTTTGCTACCACCCAGCCAGAATCCATGTATCCTCAGGACAGGGCTCTAGCATAGCCAACGACAGATGTCACTCAGGCACATGGTTCTTCATTGTAGCTAAAAACCTGAAACCAGTTTCTTGGTTTCTTCTCTGAAAGTCAGAAGAGCAGCGTCTGAGCAAGACTGTAGCAGACAGGCCCAGGCTCACCTCCCGTTTCCCACTGGTAGGATGAGATTGAGGTTCTGCGCTCACTTACAGATGCTGAAGAGCCTGTTGTCACACCAATAGCCACAAAGATGACTTTCACACTCGATGGCTATGCTCTGTTGGGCACGATGGTGGACCAGCACTGTGTTAGAAACTCGACCCTATCAGATGCCTTATCAGACTGTCCAGATGCCTTATCAGACTGTCCATCAGTGAGGAGTTTTATGCCCAACAGCATGGAGACAGGCCCAAGGTCCCACAGCTCACTTCTAATGGTAAAGACAAGGAATGGTACACAGAACGCAGACGTGGTTCTAGGCCATCCAACACCTCTTGCAAAAACATGGTTGCAAGTCAAATGCAGATGAATAAAGAAACTCATGTGGGTTTAATTCCCCCTAAATCAGGAGCAAAAGCAGTCAGGGAGCTTGGCACACTCTTGATGCCATAGCCTACAGCCCCCTAAGCATCTTGTTAGACTGCAATTGGAAACTCACACATATTCTTGAGGCACTAGTCACAGCAGCCAAGTTACGGAACCTGCCTCAGTGCCCATCAGTGACTGAATGCACAGAGAAAAGGAGGAGAACGCATGCCAGGGAGGACTAGTCGGCCACAGAAAAACAAAGAAGGCTGTTGGGATTGGGAACATAAGGTTAAACAAGATAAGGTATTCTCAGAAAAATAAATACCCCATCTTCTTCTTCCCTATGTCGAATTTGGATTAAAACAAAGTACTAGAAAGGACATGAAAGTAGAAGAGACTCTTTGGGAAGAGAAAGAGAAAGCAGAAAGCAAAGACGAAGCAATGGAGGTGAACATGAACGCTAATATGAATTAGCATGCTAATAAAAGCAGGAAATGCAAGGCTGGAGAGATGGATCAGTAGCTGAGGGCATCCCTGCTCTGCCAAAGGGTCTGAGGTCAGTCCCTGGCTTTTAACTCCAGCTCTGGGGGACCCATCCCCTTCTTCTGGCCAAAGATAGCATCTGCATTCACCTGGCATACAGACACACAGACACACACACACACACACACACACACACACGTATTTTTAAAAGAGAGACAAGTCGACACCTGCCAGCAGTGAACCGCAAGTGGGTCATTTACAGAGGTGGTTCTCAACCTGTAGGTCACGACTTCTTTGGCAAGCCTCTATCTCCAAAACTATTTGCATTATGATTCGTAAGAGTAGCAAAATTACAGTTATGAAGTAGCAAAGGAAATAATTATACTGTTGGAGGGTCACCACGACATGAGGAGCTGTGTTAAAGGGTGGCGGCACAGGAAGGCTGGGAACCACCGGGACAGAGTGGTGGCAACTTCCATGCCATCTCTTGCAGGCTCTTCTAGTCCTTCATCAGGTTGTTGCATCCAAGCAACGCTGTATCATTTCCATACAAATCTGAGAGAGCTGTAATTAGACATTTGAGGATAGTGGAGAAAATATAACTCATTTTAAAATTAATTGTTTTTTAAATTTGTTTCTCTGGCTTCTTTCTCCTAAGAGGCGTAGCTATTAAGAGTTTGAGTATGCTATGACAAAGGTTATTCTTCCTTCCCTGTTGCACTTTTCCGTAGGCACACAAATTCCATTGGCTCTTGTCACCATGTTAAAAGTCATCTATCAGTAAAACAGTGAACCTGGCACACCAGTACCCATACTTTGGGTTTGGCCACTTTAAGGCCCCCTGTCATGAATGATGACTCCTGTTGTAGAATAACCCTTTTGTACACTATAAAGATTTGTCACTTGAATTGGTTTAATAAAAAGCTGACTGGCCAGTAATCAGGCAAGAATTATAGATGGGAAACAAAACTAAGGATGATGGGATAAAAAAGGGAGGAGTCAGGAGACACCAGTAGATTCAGGGGAAACACGACTTCTAAAAAAAAATGAGGTAACAAGCCATGAGCCACATGGCAGAAGGTTGATAAGAAATATGGGTTAATTTAAAGTGTAAGAGTTAGCTCATAAGAAGCCTGAGCTATGGGCTGAGCACTTACAATTAGTACTAAGTTTCTGAGTGATCACTTGAGAGTGCTTCCAGGACAGGAAAACTCCACCTATAGGTCCCACCAGTGAAATCTGCCACCAGGCATTGGTAATCAATCACTGCACAGGGGCCTCTTGATGCTCTTAGATTTCAAGACAGCCACAGGAACTCATGACCAACAGAACACAGAGGACATGGGAAGGCACTCCTGGGCATCCTTGTCCTGGGACCTAACTCTGAAGTCTTCCTCAGATGAGAAGGTGGCATTAGAAAGGTCCCCAAACCATTATCTGTTCTCTGTGGAGGATGGGTGCACAGAAAGTCTCATCATAGAGACATCAGTAAGTGGCCATGTTAGGTGACCTTGCCTTCAGAATTGTCAGTGCAGAAGAAAGAAATTCATGTTTGTTTCCAGTGGTGATGTCTGGAGCTTAGAGACACTGAGCAAAACCGCTCTAGGAAATGACTGTCTCACAGAGGTGGCTTGGAACTTCCTGGTCTGTGGGGTTTCTGGGAGTCAGTTACCTCAGAGGCTCCGAGGGGGTTCTAACCTCTATGTTGAGTTTACTGTGTAAGCCAAGTGAAACTGATTCAAACCCTGACTAACACTTAGCCTGACTTGAAGCCAGAGATAACAGATTAGCATTACTGCATTTAATATTTTGGGTATGAATAGAAGTATTTGATGGTTTAGGGGTACCTATCTTTAGCCAGGTTGGTTTGGGTCGTTTTATAGAGATCCACCTCACTACATGGTTCACCAAGCCTGCGGACCTCAGACTCATCACACTTCTATGCTGAGTGATAGGCCAAGTGTGCCGTGGAGCTTGGCTATCTCTGGGTTTTGAAGTCAGCAATGTGTCCTTGTTGTCGCTGACACAGGAAGCCGTCACTGCTAAGAGGCCTCTGGTACTTGAGCTCTCTCTACTACTACATACTTGGCTTTGGAGATGCCTGTGTCCTACTCTATGTTCGTATCAAATACAGGGCTGTAGACAATGATCCCTGAACACCCACACAGGAGTGAGGCTCTGGCTGCTAAGAGCCAGACATCCTGCAGGCTGGCTCTTCCCTATGGACTGGCCCTATTCCAGGAGGAGGGAACGGGGCTGTCTCTGTGCAGGGACTTCAGAAAACCACAGAATGCTTCTGGCTCAGCCTCCCCACATAGTTCTGTTGCTGTCTTGTCTCCCAAAGATGAAACACATTCCTCTGTTCTGAGTTCTATAGACCCCACTCTTTCTTCCTCACTCTGGTTATGAGACTTGAACTCCTCCTGCCCACAGCATCAGCCCCCATCTCTTCGGCATCTAAGGGGCATCTTCTTTGATTCTCTTGAGTCACATGGTGAAAAAAGCCAAAGCTCAGACTTAGGCCTAGCTTACAAAGTTCTTCTAGGTTTGAGTCGCAAAAAGTCTGGGCTTTATGATCAAGAAGAGCCGTTTTCAGACCCCTTCTTCCTGGATACAATTCTTGCTTCCAAAGAGAAAAGAAGGCTTAAGGTCAGCCTGAGGAATGTGTGTACATTTACATGTATGCACACACATGCACTCACATGTATGCACATGTGTTCATGGATATTTCTTTTAAATAAGTCCCCAGAGAACAAGTCTACCTGTGCAGATGTACCCTTCTATGATCACCAAGTGAGCCTGTCTCTCTAATGGATGCCTACCTCCACCTCTCCAGTGATTGGATTGACACTTGGAAGTCAAGGGGTAACTAGGTGAAAAAATCTCTTAATTTGGTAGAATCAAGGACCTCTGAGATGTTCATCATTCTAGACAAGAAGCGGGGAGAGAGAAATGAGAGCTCGGGCATGGGTGGCCGGGTAGCATCTTCATGGCGCATGAGGCCCAGAGTTATTGAATATGTAGCTCAGGTCTTCAGGGTCTTCTAGTCCTAACAATCCTCTCACTTCCCTCATTGAAGATTACATTGACAAGCACACACACACACACACACACACACACACGTACAAAGACACACACATTCAGAGATACGCACAATGCATTCTCTCCCTCCCCCTTTCTTTCTGTTTTCTGTCTCACACACACACACACACACACAGATACTCCCATACACTCAGTTACATCTCCTGTTTCCCAACTGTCCTGACCCGCAGCCTCTACGGGACCTTTCCCTGACCTCTTAGAGTCTGCATGTGTCCTACTCAGAGCCAAGTTTTTAACTCCACAAAGTTTGGCTTCACTGGGGGTTTCTTTGAAGAATAAATTCTTCTGTGTTTAAATAGAACTGTATTTCCAGAAAGCAGGATGGAAGGTTCAAATGCTTCAGGCTAGAGCTGCACCCTGAGGACAGCAGTCCAAGGAAGGGAGAGGATGAGCGGCAGCCCCTGGGCAGCAGAACGTCTCCTCCATCATGGTCGACACTGGAACTGGTCAGCAGCAAGAGAGGGGGATGGGGACAGCCCCAGAGAGATCAGGAAAACTCACCTCTGAGGAGCTGAGGGAAGATCCTAAAGCCTTCTTCCCCTGAGATCTGGAGAACAAACCTCCAACCTAGGACCTGCTTCCTCAGGCCCACGTTTGTGGCAC
>PVIU01013210.1:0-56978 GCA_004026605.1 Ondatra zibethicus | reverse complement strand
CCTCCCCCTGCTTCCTTAAGAGGGGGCAGGATATCCTGCCCTGTGGGAAGCCCAAGGCCCTCCCCCCTCCATCCCAGCCTAGGAAGGTGTGCATCCATAGACTAGATTCCCAAAAAGCTAATACATGCAGAAGAGATAGGTCCCAGTGCCATTATCATTGGCTTCTCAGTCAGCCCCCATTGACAGCCACATTCAGAGATTCCGGTTTGATCATATGCTCATTCAGTCCTGGTCCAGCTGGATTTGGTGAGCTCCCATTAGATCAGTCACACTGTCTCGGTTGGTGGACCAGCCTCTCCTGGTCCCAATTTCCTTGCTCATCTTCTCCCACCTTCTGCTCTTCGACTGGACCTTGGGAGCTCAGTCCATTGCTCTGGTGTGAATGTGGGTCTCTGTCTCTATCTCCGTCCATCGGATGAAATTTCTATGGTGATGATCAAGATATTCATCAATGTGACTATGGGACAAGGCTAGATCAGGCATTGGTCTTTTAAAACTTTGCTTTTGCCAGTGTAAGAACAAAGTTAGTAGTGAGAATGGCAGGTAGAAGCCTCCGAATACTGTGCCCAGCATACATAGCCATATACTTTTAGTGTAAATTAAACAATGGGTTTGAAATAAAAAAACATGTGCCCCCCATTCTAGGTTCTGTCACTAAGTCAGAGTTCACAATCAAGCTTTATAATTTGTCTATTTTTCTTCTGCAAAATAGATAATGTATAGTAACCTTGATTTTTTTAAGAACCAGAGGAAATAATGAACATGTACATGTACAGTGGCTTTATCATTTAACATTATACCTAAGACATGTTTGTGAATCAAATGCAATGTTAACAAGATGGGCTACCTAGACAAAAAAAAATAAATCACCTGTTGCAGTTTGTTTTCTTGGCTTTCATTACACAAATGTGGTCTGAGTACCAAGCACATCTGTATGAATTGCAATCTTATGGGAAATACAGATTCTCAGGCCACACTTAAAACCCACTATTTTCTGCTGCTGATATGTCAGTAAGTTATAAATAGTAGAAGTTTATGGTTCATACTTGTAGAGGCTGAGAGTCAGCAACCATGATACTGGAATCTGTTCAGGTCCTTTGTACTATACTAAAACATGGTAACAGAACAATCATACCCATATGGGAAAGGAGATAGGATAAAAGTGGGCTTCACGTAGCAAAACTTCTCTCTTGATTATTAACCCTTCTCCACAGTGACAACATTAATTCTTTCATGAGAGCAGAACAGTTATGATCAAATCATGATAACAACTAAATTTCAATATTAGAATTGATAGGTACATTCAAGCCATAATAATTCTTGACTCAAATCAGGAGACAGGACTGAAGACTTTATTTCAGTGCACTTTGAACTCATACTCTTGGAATCAACAAAACTTGAAAAGTTCTACCCCAGGCCCTTTTTTGCCTACTTTAGAGTTCTCTCCTAAACAGCCTAGAATAATTATTCTAGTTAGGCTCTTGAAGGTAATTTAATGGGTAAAAATAAGAGGAACCTATAAACTGAGGGAAAAAAAAGAGATAGCTACCATTTCAGATTTTTTTTTAATGAAATTGAATATAAAATTCTTCTATATGTGATGTAACTTGGTTAAATCTTTCAGAGGAAAGCCTGGATAAATGAAAGTTACAGGACTTGTGGATGTAGAAAATTTTATTCTCATTAAAAGAAGTCATTTTTCACTTTTCCTTACACATTGCGAAGTGTGTGTGGGTGCTGCCTGTAACTATTTCTCAGTGACAGGGGCTTAATTATCTTTAGGATGTGTTGATCTCCTTCTCAAAAGAGATCAGACTTTGAAAGATGTGAAGAAAATGAATCATCAAATCTATGCATTTTGATTATGGTAAAATTTAATTGTGATTCTGAGTATTAAATGAGAAATTGCTTTAAAGCTCTGTAGTCTCCAGTGGATTGTGAAGTCAAGAAAAAAAAAGTCAAGTTGCTACCTGATGTAATTTTTCCTAATTAACTAGTCTTATGCCAGAATTAGGAGAGGCTAGGGAGGGTATGAGGGAGAGAAGGCAGGTAGGAGGCAGTGAAAATGGGAGATAATGAGAATATTGGTTTTCTGAAGTGCCATAAATACTGGTAGAGGTAGAACTTTAGAAAGAAAATCCAAGGCATGGTACACATACATATATGCAGGCAAAATAGTCAATACAAATAACATACAAATAAATAAATACTTTAGGAAGGAAGGAAGGAAGGAAGGAAGGAAGGAAGGAAGGAAGGAAGGAAGGAGAAAAGGAAAAAAGAAAGGAACCAAGGAAGCAAGCAAACCTTCCAGCCCCAACTGCATGTGGTGAGTTTGACACTAATCCTGTTAGGCAACTTGTAGTTTACTTTCATTAATTCCTACATATTTTTATTTCTAGACTTATTTGTAGGTAAAGGAAGAAAAAGGAATTCAGGGGCAGAAAGACCATTTATATAGGAAGAATAATCCAATATGCATCTGTAATTTGAGAAAGAAATAGAACTCTTCACGGAATATTTTATTTTTTAATATTTTATAATATTTTACTTTTACAATCTTATTTGCTGCCAATAATCAACTGGTAATGTTAGACATAAGCCCTCATACATTAGAAGATAAATTTTCATGATTCATTACTGATACATGTCTATACTAGAACGGGACTGACTAGTGATGTCTGACCAGGCAAGGAATGGAAGAAAGGAGAGGTGCACGGATTGTTTGTTTGCCAATTTTATTTCTCCTAATCTACAAGTGTCTCCTGTCTTTGTATGGAGACTTGTTCATTGTACTTAGGGTTAGTACAATGTCCTAACTGTCCAGTAAAGAGGCCCTGCCACCATTACAAAAGGTGCTGAATCCTTTTAATGCTAAACTATAGCCTCCTATTCATCTTCTCACTGAATTCTGTACTAGTTATTTTTCTCTAATATGACAAATTATGAATGGCAATGAAACAATTCAAAACTAGGAATGAGAAATAATTCACTTTTATTCAATTAGTCAGGACACATCAAGTTTTTCTGAATGTAGATCTAATATTAATGGCAGATTTCCAGCTACTTATCAGGGAAAAAACTCCCTGCTTGCTATAGTTCATACTTCTGCACACCGTGTACCCACCTTTAAAAGGCAAATATACAGAATGTCTTGAGAAGTGTATAGAATTTATTTCCCCACTACCACACAGTCTTTCTCAAATTGTTAGGAAGTTCAAGAGGCTTTTTTAGGTACTGGGTTAAATTTCTGTTTAGTTAAATTTCATCTGTCTCCTGCAATTTGCCTCTTGGATTGTTAGGAGGTTCAGGTTGGGTGTAGAAAATTCTGAATGAGCATCTCTAGCAAACTAATTCCATTGTTCAAGGCACTGTGTGCAACTTCTCTTCTTGTCGTTTTTAAAGACGTTTTTATTTGATGTGTATTTTTTCTCTATGTATGTAAGTATACCACCAGCGTACATCCTCCGTTTGGTTTTCTATTGCTGTGGAGAGAAACCCGTGACCACGGCAACGCTTATAGTGGAAAACATTTAATTGGGGCTGGATTATAGTATCAGAAGTTAGTCCCTTATTATGGTGGTAGGACATGGCAGCATTCAGGCAGACATGGTGCTGAAGAAGAAGCTGAGAATTCTACATCTTGATTCACATACAAAGGAGACCTCAAAGCTCAGCCCACATTGACACACTTCCTCAATCAAGGCCACAAAGCCACACCTCCTAATAGTTCACTAACTATGGGGACTATTTTCTTTCAGACAACCACACAGCCCATGGAAGCCAGGTGCCTTGGAACTCAAGTTATAATCAGTTTTAAGCTGTTGTGTGGATGCTGAGAATAGAATTTTAGTCCTCTGAAAGAGCAGCAAGTGCTCATAACTGTTGAGACATTTCTCCAACCCCAATGTACTGCTTTATTTTTTGTCAAATCGATAAGAGGAAGATAATTTTAGCTTTCTATATTTCACTGTAAAAATAATTAGCCATTGTCAAGATTGTGATAGACTTCATCAATGACTTTCTTACTGAATACACACACACACACAAGGAATCTTTGGAGGTCTCTTAGGAATTACCTAAAATAGTTGAGCAATCTAATGCAAAGCTCTAATGTGGTTTCTAGGTCTGAGAAAGGTTTCAAAGGACAGAAGAAATCTCTGCTTTTTATCTAAATTTTTAAATTTTTTTAACTAAAATGGGGCTGATTTCTTCCCCATCCTACCCTCCTCTCTCTCTCCTTCCCTCCTTCCCTTCTTCCCTCCCTCTATCTCTGTGAAGTAGTTCAGTGGACACAGGGATTTCAGTATTCCTTGTAAATCTGTGCCTTTAATGTGCAGCTTAACACATTAACATTTTAAAATTGATGACATGAACTCAATGCAAATGAATGCATATAGTGTTTTGTAAATAGTAATCTGCCTTAAACCATCTAATCTCTTTCCAGACTTTAGAGCATGAAGGTCGTTATTATGAATGTGATGTCCTTCCTTTCATGGAAATTGGGTCAGTGGCTCATAAATATTACCTTCTAAATATCCGACTACCAGTGAATGAGAAGAAGAAAATCAATGTTGGGATTGGGGAAATAAAGGATATTCGGTTGGTGGTAAGTGAGAGTAACTGAACCAAGAGACTGTGACATTGAAGCAGCAGTCAATACAGTATTCATAAAAGTGTCATAAAGAGTTCTGTCTTAGTTCTTCCATCTCTTTGCACACATAGGACCCTGGAAGCTCCTGGGAAGGAAACACTTCTGTTAGTCCTGCCATCTATATGCCTATCTGTTTGCTTATCTGAGAATAACAATACAACCATGATGATTAAAATTCTAAATTAAAATGATTTGCATGAAGTTATTTCATTGTATGCATAGTTTTTAATATTAAGGCTTTAATTTTAATGAGTTCTTTGAAAGTTTTCAGATTCATATGTGTTTGGATCATATTTGGTCCCCCAACTCTTTCCATATCCATATTTTCTTTCCTATCCTCCCAACTTCATGCCATGAAAAAAAATCAAACCAAACTAAAACAAAATAAAAATCTTTCAAGATCTATTTGTGCTGTCCAATATATCATTAGATGTTTATTCTTCCACTGGAGCTTGTTTGGTTGACTTACAAAGGGCTGCACTCTTACATAAAACACTATCTTTCCTACCCCAGAAGCTAAGTTGTCAATTGCTCTGTGGCTAGTAGTAGGGTTATTGAGGTGTCTCCTCACGCTTTTGTTTTATTCATTGACTTTTTTTCCATATTCTTTTATTTTTTTCCATTCAAAAAAATAAAATAAAATTTTTACATTTCCTCCCCTTCTCCCAGTCCTCTCCCACTCCCCCCCACCCCTCCTCCCTCCCCTGCTTCCTTAAAAGAGGGCATGGTGCCCTGCCCTGTAGGAAGTTCAAGGCCCTCCCCCCTCCATCCTGGCCTAGGAAGGTGTGCATCCAAATAGACTAGGTTCCCAAAAAGATAATACATGCAGAAGAGATAGGTCCTGTTGTCATTGTTGATGGCTTCTCAGTCTGCCCCCATTGGCAGCCACATTCAGAGAGTCTGGTTTTATCATATGCTCATTCAGTCCCAGTCCAGCTGGATTTGGTGAGCTCCCATTAGATCAGACACACTGTCTCAGTGGGTGGACCAGCCCCTCACGGTAGGGTTATATGTCCAACTCTCTTCTCCATGCTGTGATTTTTGTCTGGTCGGTCTTGTACAAGTTTTATGCATTCTCTGGTAACTGCTATGTGTTCATATGAACCTTGCTGTTCACTGATGATGCTTCCTTGTGGTCATCTATCTCTTCTGGTTCTTTCAGACCCCTCTTCTGAAATGATCTCTGAAACCTGGGAGGAATGGTATGGTACATTTTCCTTTAGGGCTGAGCATTCAGCCTCTTATTCTTTTTACCTTGAGCAATTGTGGATCTCTGCACTTAGTATCTTAAGTAGTCTTTTTTTTTAAGATCACCAAAAGTCCAAGTTTTTAGATTAATAATTCAACATTGACATATAGAGAACATAGAAAATTTTAGCTGACTTTATGTTTGAAGCTTCACCTGTACTGGCTAGCATTCATAATGCTAGAAGGGAAGCTAAAAAAATAACTGTCAGTCTCAACTAGCAAGCTACAATAATAATTTTCTTGCAAGGTATGTCCACTAGTGGAATACTGGTACAAATATTATATGAATTAATAATCAGTTTTTGATGATTTAAGGCATGCTGCATGGAATGGAACCCATACCTGACAGTGTTAATGATGCCAAGAACCTGAGAATAAATACATCATTTGCCTTAGGGAAAACCTGCTATTGTTATTCTGATAAATGAACATAACAATAAAATCTCCTAAGAGATATTGTTATATCAATAGATGAGTGCATATATTAGGTAAGCATCTTCTTGCAGTAAATGGTAATTGACACAGAACCCTACAACTGAACCGCATTCAGAGAATGAGACTTTGGAATGCTCAGCTCCAAATGGGTTGTCTTTATCACATCCCTCCTCTCAAGGATTAGGGATCTTTGTAGAAGAGGGAATGGGAAGATTGTAGGCACTAGAGTGATATATAACTTCAAGGAAATAGCATTTTACATACACAACAGGGCAGATGTACACGTAAGACCTGTACAATATAAAGCCAGACCAAATCCTAGTGCTAAAAAGGGAATGTGAGCACAAAGTCCTACTACTAGCCAAGAAGTTATTCATTATTTACATTTGGTAGGATAGGAAAAAATCAGTTTTCACCAATGAAATGACAGACACTGTCTTTATCAACCATACTCCAGGGCAGGCCCCGTGCACAAGAATTGTTGGCTACCACAGATTAGGCTCCATGTCTTATTTTTGATTTTGCCTTTTTTGTTTGCTTGTTTTATGGTAATTTTTGGTGATAAATAAGATAAAAAGAAATCAAAGTAGGGTGGGTAAGGAGGTAGGGGAGGACTTGGGTGGATCTGGTTGAGGAAAACGAATATTATCAAAACATATTGTATGAAATCCTCAAGGAATAAATAAAACATAAAAGATAAGTTATAAGGAAAAAAGAAAAAAGAAGAAGCAGATATTTTACTTTGTTTACAGTTCAAGGTATAAAAGTGAGCATGCTCCTGCAGCTTCCTCTTGGTCATGCCCCCCCTGGTGGTACAGATGACCATGCCAACATGCCAGGGTCCTGGCACAGAAAACCTTGTAAAGGCCAAGAGACTAGTTCCCAGCCCTAACCAGAGTTCCAAAAGAGAAATGTTTCTCAGGAGTGGGGATTGAAATATTTCTACAATAACTTCACACAGTATCTTAGAGTCATTTTCTTCATTTCTTCTTTAATTCTAATTCTCTTGTCCTAATTGTCTATAATTTCTTAGCTCTAATTTTCTGTTCCAATTCTAATATTCTTATTTCTTACTCTTATTTGTACATTCTACATCCTTATCCTTCTGCATTTCTACATTGTTCTTTCTGTCTTATTTCTTCTGCCATTGCACAATTCCAAGCATTTATATATTCATTATTAGTTATAAAAAAACTACAAAGAAAATTCTCAGGGACACAGGCATTGTTTGAAGATACATAGCAAAGTTTATCAGCTAGTTTGAAGCCAACCACAACTACTGCTGTAAGGAGGTTCTGGCCATCTCTTAAAGGGGCCACTACAGGTTACAAAGGGAGAAAACTAAACCATTGAGAGATCTAAGGAAAAGGCAAAGAATAAGTGCATTATTTTACATTTCTTAAGTGTGATTAATAATATCTGGACATAGTTAGCCAATTAACAGCCTTTTTTAAACACCTAAATCCCAGGACCTAAACAAAAAGTTAATATAATGAATCTAAAATCTTGCTTCAAAAACTTGCTCAAAATATTAACTGCTATTTTGAATCAATGCAAGGAGGTGCCGATGAAGGAAGTATAGGACAACATAGGTCCTATTGATCTCTTGAAGGACTATGATATAACAAGACAGACGCCTGTAATACCACCCTAGTTTACCATAAATTCTCTGAAGGGCTTAGATCCTACAAGGCCAGACACCGGCAATTTCATAAGTAAAATCTGTGGAAGTTCTATTTGTGATCTGTCCAGAAGAACACATGTCTGGTCAAATTGCTCTGTCACTAAGGCTAATGATAGAGAACAGGCTTTTATGTTTCTCACTGTAATGTGGAGAACATAGTGTAGAGAGAAGTCATCTTCCTGACCAGCCACAAGTATGTGTGTCCATAAGACTGAGATGTAATCATGAGATTATAAATTCACATTACATGAAAATGCATGGTAATGGGGAGATATCATAGCTGTTATTGCATAAGTGAAATTGCAGATGAAAGTAGCAGTTTTCAGAGTCAGTGGTCCTGCTGACCTTGCTGGGCAGGTTTTCTCCATCTGAGAATAATTTCTCTGGTGGGTTGACATCTGAATTATCAATTACTGTAAGCTATAATTATGTTAGGGTCCGCAATAGCTTGTGACGAATGCTCCTGACACAACCTGAAGCTGGAGTTCAGTGCCTTAGCCTCCCTCCATTGATGTGGTGGGGTCTGTGATACCTTAATTGGTCTTAAGATCACATAAAATTATTGTAGTTATTTTAAGGTCATAGTGTGATCTTGATTGCATATAAACAAGATAAGAATTAACATGTTTTTACCATGAAAGTCACAAATGTTAGTGAGAACAGGGATGATTTAGGTTCTTTCCATGTTGTTTAATGAAGGCTATAGAACATAGCATAAGGAGGCCACATTTTAAATCAAAACTCATTCACACACACGCAAGAAAATTAGAAAGTAAATTAAAAGCACAGGTAAAGATACGGAGATGTATAACATTTTTCTGTAATGACTTGTGCTTTTTGCTTTTATTTTTTCATTTAATGACATGTTATGAACATAATGTACTTTATGGACCTATGTGGTATCTCCAATGTTGAATGAAGACCCTACAGAAAAATCTTTGATTATGTTCTTAATCAATCCCTTGACATAGCATGGCCCATTTTTATGATTTTCATTATATTTCTATGATATCTGAAAAGGGACAGAGGGTATATGAGGTCAGTATCTTCTGTGACTATGAACACTGTTGGGTAGGTAAACTGTTTGTTCATCTGTATTTATATGTAAAAAATAACAGTAATGTATATTCATCTCCAAAATTATATTTGGTTTTGGTCTAGGGAATCCACCAAAATGGAGGCTTCACTAAGGTCTGGTTTGCTATGAAGACCTTCCTTACACCCAGCATCTTCATTATTATGGTGTGGTATTGGAGAAGGATCACCATGATGTCCCGACCCCCGGTACTTCTGGAAAAGTAAGAACTGATTCAGATCACACATAGAAAATGCTAATTTTCTGTAATTTGCCGTGCTCCTATTTAGTGTGTCTAGTTCAAGCAACCAGTGTACTACTTCAGCTGGTGAATTGATTGAAGGTCATCGTGAACTCTTTGTCTCCTTCAGATTTCTTTCACAAACAAATTAATCGTTAATCTTAAGAATGATAAACCTCACACGGCTGTCTTTGCTGTTCTTCTCCAGGGTCAAATTTCAGATGTTTCTCTGTCAATGGATTAACTGTTTCACTTTCAACTGAATTTAAAGTCTCGCATACATAGGATGATGTTCCTGTAGATATAGTTCATTTCTTTCTCACATCAAACAACTTTTTTTCTCTTATTTCTATTAGTATTTTATATAAGTATGTTGTGCCATGAGAAAGTACTTCCTTCTGAAATAACCATATAATTTCTCCTTTTACAAGAATCCTCAAAAATCTTGCTCACATGTCTGCTCCAATTCTCTCTTGATTCCATTTCAATATTGATTTATCTCCACTGTGCCTTTTCACAGGCTCTTGAATCACCTCCACAGTCCAAATACCTTCCTTGTCCCATGAGCAGCATTTTACATAGCTTATCACCCTGTTTCCTTCATTCAACCTTATTGGTTTTTGTGTATTACTCTCCTTTGCTGGCCATCACTTAGTCTTCATTACTGCTTCCCCATCTTTCTAGCTTCTTACACTGTTGAACCAGGGCAGAGACTTTGGACTTGCTTTCTTTATTAGCTCTACTTTTTCCAAAGTGATCTCTGGAAATCAAAAATAATGTATTGTGTGATGATTCTTGTTTTATATACTTAGCCTTAACCTCTCCCAACTCTAGATACAAACATATGAACTATTTATTTAGCATCTTCTTTTGCACTGAAAAGAAAATGTAATACAAAGAATATTTGACTTCTTTTTGCTGCCACCTATAGCTCTCCTAGTCCTCCCCATATTGGTAAAAGGCAACTCCTCTTCTTTACTTGGACTGGAAAGAAGGAAGCTACTTAGTACTCTATTTGTTATTCACTCTATCCAATTTCCATGAAGTCATACTGTCTCCATTGCTACGACCCTAATCTGATCACCCACATCATTGCTCAACCGGGTTATTAGAGGCACCTCCTTGCACAATTTTACTTACTACATGATATATACCAAAAGTCTCTGTGTTCCCTTTACAGGTCAATAAAATCACTCCACTCCTTTGCTGAAATCTCTCCACTTGCTTTGCCTTGTCCTATAAAGTCCATTGAATCTTATCTCCTATTCTTTCAGTACCTGTGATAGTGCTCAAATGCCTTGCATTCTAGGCTTTCACCCCAAGGCCTTTAAACTTGTTGTTTATGTTATCTGAAATAGTACTTCCCAGGTATCTTAATACCTCATTTACTCCTTTCCTTTAAGCCCTGTTTTTCTGTTTTTGATTGCAGTGTTTTGTTTTGTTGTCCCCCACCCCATTCATCCTATGCAAATCACTATCAGTCCTCTTTCTATCTTTATACTTCTTTATAACTTTAAATTAATTTCTGTTAAGTGAATGAATGGTGTAGTTCTATTACTTAAACTTTTTATTGGCTTGCTAGTCTCTTTTAAGGTAAACTTTATGTAAGTTTCTTCACGAGTTATTCCTCTCATGTCCTATTATTTCCTAAAATATCTTATACATAGATCTGTAAATATTCCTGCCTCTTCCAAACCTCTCTGCATCCATTTAGACTCTTCTCTCTGCCCTTTTCACCTTCATTTCCTCAACTCTTTATGTACTTAGTTTTTGTCTCTGTAAAAGACAATCTTGGCAGTGCTCTTAGCCTCTAAACTATGATGATGTTGCTTACCAATTTACTTTAATGCCTTTTTGTCTGGCTTTCCCATTAAATGTAGGTCCCTGAGTTAAAACATTGTACTTTCTCATATCTGTATCTGTACCCTTAACAACATTCTTGGTACATTATTTATGGCTTATAAGCATATGCAAATCATGGATATGAAAAATGTTTAAATAAATCAATGACATTTTAATAAATAAGGGGCAAGTAACAGTGTGGTGGAGAAAAGCAAAACAAGTAATCAGTTGTATTTATGTGTAGTTATATAGTTTTTTATTGAAACAAATATACGTACACAATTAGGAGTTGCCAAGGTTATCACAGTAATGGTGCATATTCTTAATAATTGGATCAATGATTTTATGAAGATGTAAGAGGGTCTAGTTATAGTAAAACTTATCTGTTTAAGAAGGGAATACAGTTAAAGTGTGTATTTCTCAGGTGACTCCATTTTGTTATGTAAAGTTTAGTGTGACACTCCTTCATTTTCCAGAGATGTAAACTTGGACATTTTGTATCCCAGAGTGGAAACTACATGAATGCTAAGAAACTGATCAGTTAGCTAAAATCTGAATAAATAGCATCTCAGTTCTCAAAATTCGCTTCAGATTTTTAAAGTTTGCCATCCAGAGTAACCTGGCTCTTATGGGTACTTTCTCAGAGTCATCTTTGCTCTTGGGATTTCCATGACTTTCATCAATATCCCTGTGGAATGGTTTTCCATTGGGTTTGACTGGACCTGGATGCTGTTATTTGGTGACATCCGGCAGGGCATCTTCTATGCAATGCTCCTTTCCTTCTGGATCATCTTCTGTGGCGAACACATGATGGTGAGATCTGCTGGGGAAGGGATATCTGTCTGTCCATAGTGTCTCTGAGAAAGCTGCTGAGCTGAAGCCTACTTGCTTATGCCTCTCTTAAGCTGTGGGGAGGTAAAAGAAATGAGAGACCACAGTTCTAACTCTATCCCTGCAGGTTCACAGTCTTTCTTCACTAGTAACTTTCTGAGTATTTTGAGGAAAATGCCCTAATCTCAGGCCCCTTGTTTGTGAAATGTAGTAAAAAGTATTAATGTATATGAGTTTTTGTTTCCTTGTAGAAAAAAAATGCAATAATGTTGTGAAAGAAAAATATATGAAGTCTGATCATTATTTTTTTGTCCTTTGGCTTGCCTTCTGCTTTCCCTGGCCTTAAGAGCAGGCTAACCACCAGGGAATGTGCTCATGCCTTTTTCCAGCTAGCAGCTTGACCAAGTGATCTAGTGACCCCTGTTACCCGAGAATACTGACCCCCTTGCATGGCATCAAGTTCTATTTTAAGAAAGGCTGAGTTACCATAATAAAAAGATTGATGTCATTCTTACATTGTGGCTAAGATGCAGTTATGCCAATAAGAACTTTTGTTTTCAAGTTAGGCTTCAGAAAAGAAGACTGTTTTAAATTACATTTACTTATTTGTGTGTGTGTATGTATGTCCATGTGTCCGTGTGTGTATCCGTGTTCGAGTGTAAGTCAAGCGTCAGTTTTCTGGAGTTCTCTCCTTCCACTGTGTGGATCCTAGGGATTGATTTTGTGTTTTCAGACTTAGTTGTAGCTGCTCTGACCCACTGAGCCAGTGCAGAGGCTATTTTTAAGTTTCATTATGGTTTGATCACTAAAGTCAAATTTGTGAAGCCAGTGTAAGAAGAGGGGAATTTACCTACAACCAAATTCTACCTAAGGGGTCTTACTATATGAAGAGTCCTCCAGCAGAGATGCCCTGGCAATGAGATAAGGACAGTAGGGCCCCAACCAGGGTGATTATTCACAATAAGATTGTATAGCCCACCATCCCTGCCTAGGGGCTGATATTTCTTACATATATATCTTCATTTTCTTTCATTGCCCATTCAAAGGAATACTTCATGTTGTACTTCTGGCAAATGCAGGAGTCTTAAACAGGAGGACTTTGAGTTTCAGGCTAACCTGGGTTATATTTCAAGACACTCTGGAAATTAGATAGGGAAGGTGGAAAATTGTTCCTTGTGATGATGAAGATAAGATAAACTTAGCATAATGAAGTACCCTATTGTTTTTATTTCTTGGAGATCATTTTACCTTTATTAACAAAAGTCATTGCTAAACAACAATTTATTTTGTGGGACAAAAATTTCCCTAAGGTCATTCTTTGTTATTTGGTGCAGGAGGTGCTTCTTCATTTGTATTGCTTTCATTGGTTAAATAAATAGACTGCCTTGGCCTTTTGATAGGGCAGCCCTTAGGTGGGCAGAGTAGACAAAACAGAATGCTTGGGAGAAGGGAAGTGTGGCAGACGCCATGATTCTCCTGGCCAAGACGGACGCTGCTTAGACTCATGCCGGTAAGCCACAGTCAAGTGGCGATACACATTAATGGAAATCGGTTAATCAAGATGTGAGAGTTAGCCATTAAGAAGCTAGAACTAATGGGCCAGGCAGTAATTAAATGCATACAGTTTCTGTGGAATTATTTCAGGTATAAGTTAGCTGGGACCAAAAGCAGGCCAGCGGCCAGGAGCTGGGCAGCGGGACACACAGCCCACTCTTCCTTGTGCAACAGTTATCCCACAGTGCTGTGTGCATTCTTATTGACAACCCCAGTGAATGGGCTTTGTGATGAATGTTCTCCCTCAGCTGACATGACACTGAAAGTTTTATCTGTTTTGTTTCTAATGCTATCATCTATCAAGTACATAGTAGGTGATTAGCTGGATCACCTATGGAATAGATTTGCTCTTCTCCTTCTTCAATTTGTTTTATATTAGGATCAACATGAACGGAATCACATTGCAGGGTATTGGAAGCAAGTTGGACCAATTGCTGTTGGCTCTTTCTGCCTCTTCATATTTGACATGTGTGAGAGGTAAGCAGATATTGAAGTGACTCCAAGATGAAAAAGATGAAATGTGACATTCTGTATCTACTTCCATCTTTCTAGGAGGAGTTTTTGAATGAAGAATGGTGGTTGGTTATCCATGGGATGAAATATTGGAGAGGTCATATCCTCAGATGAAGTCTGTAACAAAATAAAAGGCTTATCCCTTTATACATTCAAAGTGCTTTGGCTCATATTCTAAAGCTCTATATCCCCTTATACTCTCCGAAGTTTATTTTCTAAATATGATACACGAACACCCCTACCATGGTCCCCTTGCCTCCCTTCATTGCTTCAATGTTAAGGAAAAGCTCTGCACCTGTATTTCATTTTCCATCTTGTTTGTTTTTGTTTTTATAGAGGAGTGCAACTCACAAATCCTTTCTACAGTATCTGGACTACAGATGTTGGAACAGAACTGGCTGTATCCTTCTATGATGTATTTGAGGTTTCATTTTTGTCTCCCTATCTGTCTGGGCTTCATGATCATTTTCTGTGTCTCAGCAAATACTGCCTGGATGAGCTCAGCCAGGGCTTTGGTCCACAGACCAACAGCAACAATTAGAGATAAATACTGAGAAGAATTAGTATGTCTTTTCAGACTGTGAAAGCAGCCAAAGATATATGTATGATGGGACTCAGGCATCTTTATTTGAATTCTCTTGTTCAAATAAAACAGTTTCCCATTTAATATCCAATATCCACTATACTAGTGTGTTTCAATTCATGACACATTTGAATTTCCTTAAAACATGATTGAAAGACAAATTCTGATTTACTAGCTCTAAGAGGGACCCAACCCTATTTCATAAAATTAGACTACTGTTTTTTTCTCTTTTTCTTGGATTATAACAATATTTGAATATTCCCTTCTGAAATTGTTGTGTCAGAAAACCCTAATCAGTGGCATCAGAATACCAGGAACCTCTTGAGCACTTGGAGACAATGTTGAGTATCATCAACACAGCTGTGAGGAGTTCTGTGCCCTCTTAGCACATGTTCTTGGCAAATTTGTGCTTTCCTTCACTATACACTTGCAGATGGCTTTCATCATTGTGGCAGGGATCTGCCTCTGCCTCTATTTTCTGTTTTTGTGTTTCATGGTATTTCAGGTATTTCGAAACATCAGTGGGAAGCAGTCTAGTCTCCCAGCCATGAGCAAAGTCCGGCGACTGCACTATGAGGTAAGCAGCTATCTCAGTTCATTCTATAACTTATGCTAATGATCTCTAGCTGGATGTGTAAACACTCACCTCTGGAAGTTGAAATTTTTATTTTTAAATACACATTAAGGGGACATCAAAATGATCCAACTAGTAAAAGTGCTTGCCATGCAAACCTTACAACCTGAGTTTATTCTCTGGAATTCATAGTCAGAGCTAACTTGAAAGCTGTTCTCTGACCTCTAGAAACTCACTGTGGCATGTGTGTGTCCAAATTTTTATATCTCTTTCTCTATCTATCTCTCTCTCTGTAGCAAATAAACACACACACACACACAAATAAATAAGTAAAATAAGTAGAGATTAAGAACTTCTCATATAGGATCCTGGGGCAAATAAAAAGACACCCAAACAGCTATATTTCCTGGGGTTTTCTAAGGTGTAAATGTGTTCTTTTAGCAGTAAGATAGAAACCTGCCCAATGGGTTCTTTTGATGGAACCTAGGTGCTTACTGGATGAGATGGGATACTGGGCTATGTAGAATTGGTCCAACTTGGGGTATGGTTTTCCTCCTAACCCTTGAAGATTTTAGTCCAAATCTGCTTTCCATGCTTAAAAAAATCAATTACTAATCATCATTGTTTTGTGTGTGTATGGTGCATGAATGTAAGAGTGCATGTAACAGTACAAATGTAGATGTCAGAGCACACTATGTAGATTCAGCTCTCTACTTTTGGCTTTTACATGAATTCAAGAAATTGAATTCAGCTCGCTAAATGTGTTTAACCAATACTGTTATCCTCTGAGCAATCTTTCTAATCCATGCTCACCAGACTCTTGGTAGTGCACATTCTCTAAAATATCGAGCGGGTGCGCAAGTAGAGTTCAATAATCTGCTTCTAGGTTATATTAACTATTCCAGAGAAACACCTAGCCTCCTCCAGTCTCTAATGCAGGTGACACACTGACTAGATTCATTGCTTAAATGTCTTTTTATGTGAAAAAAGGAGAAACTGCATAATCATTGTGTACTGCACAGCTAGTCTGCACAGAAGACACCCAATCAGTAGGCACCATTCTTTAAACCCTGATTTTTTTTTGGCAATCAAAAGTACTTCCTCAGGCTTGTCTGTTTCCAGAGATGGAGTCACAAATGAGAATATTCAACCAAATCGATTTCACTTTGACTAATACAATCCCCCTGCCCCAAACTGAAGAAGAATTTTATTATTACTGTAGAAAGCTTTTGTTTGGTAACTTTGAACTTTTGTGTAGAATTATATAACGTGTTTATCAGACAACTTTGTAGTTTAATGATGTGTTGTGAATGTAAAATCCTAGACTCCAGCATCATTGCTTCATGAGAGAAAAGAACATAGAAAATATTTTGTTTAAGAATTCCCACAGCTACATTCACCTTTACAGGAAGGATGTTAACATGTGGAATTATTTTACTGTCATTCTTAGGTTGGTTTTGCACATAGATAGATAGATAGATAGATAGATAGATAGATAGATAGATAGATAGATAGATGATAGATAGATGACAGATAGATAGATAGATAGATAGATGACAGATAGATAGATAGATAGATAGATAGATAGATAGATAGATAGATAGATAGATAGATAGATAGATAGATAGATAGATAGAGAGGAGGGGCAGGGGGAGAGAGAATGAATATATTGAACAATTCTTCCTGTCTTTCCTAATAGGGTCTGATTTTCAGGTTCAAGTTCCTCATGCTTATCACCTTGGCCTGTGCTGCCATGACTGTTATCTTCTTCATTGTTAGTCAGGTGAGTGAATCCTAAGCCTTCTGCAGAGACTGTCCCTGGAGTGTTCCCCATCTATAACAGAGCAGACTTTGCAGTTGCTGAGAACAAAAGCAGAGAGACTTACTTTGTTTAGCTAAGCTGTGTTTTTTCAGATCACTCCAGCGTGGGACTTTCCACAAGCTGATGACACAGACTGGCTTTCCCCTTCCAGTCCTACCTTTAGAAAGTTGCTAAATATATAGGCTAAAACCTATAGCCATATTGAGGGGACATTTCATTTCAGAGAGTAAACGTTTCCAGACCTGTGATGTAACATTGGTAAGCATGTGATAATTTGATTGGGTCATTACTTAGCATTAATGAAGATCCTTTGACAGGCCTTTAGTCATTCTGTGTAATAATTACATTACCACCTAAACATGAACATAACTCAAAAGTCCCATTGAAAGAAAATTTTCTTTATACCAATTCTTAAACTCAGTTTTATGTACTTTAAAATCTCAATAATGATGTTTGTAATTTTAAAATATTGTTTACTTACTTTGAGAAGTGAAAAAGTCTATCTAAAATCTGATATACTATACACATATTAGTCAGATGGGTTTCACAAAGTTCTTCTGAGGTAAGTAGGATAGAGACTATTAGCCATGATTGTGAAACTATCATTCCCATGGCTACTGAGGTATTTTCATATAATGTTTTCCAGAAATGTAGTAATTTAGTGGGTTATTTAGCATTTCTTAACATATTAACATTAATCTTTTTTTCACTGTGAAATAGTACCATATATAGAAGTAATATTGCCAAGTGTCATAAGCACGAATAGCTTTGTTAGTAACTTTACCAAAATGCATACAAATCGGAGACTAAAACTCAGTCATTTTGGATCTTTTAGTGGATCTATTAGGACAGCATAGAGCAGCATTCTTGTAGAGCCTTAAGAGAAGGGTGATTTATTCTTTCATCTGCTTGCAAATTTCTCTTCAGTTTATGAACTCTGTGTGAATTCCTTTAACAATCTAGTGAAGCTATGGTTCTTTTCTCAGAATGCTTCTAAATAAGTAAAATAAAATATTTTAGATTTCAAAGGGAATCATGTATACAATTATATATATGAAGAACCCAAAACTAAACTTTTCGTGTTGTTTAAAGTTTAGTTTTGAGTTCTTTATGTATTTTGGATCAAATTTTCTCTCAGATGTTTAAATAAGAAAGACATTTTCTATTCTGTAGACTTCCTTTTTGCTTAATTGTTGAAGTTCTTTTCTGTTTACATCTTTTTAGTATCTTGAGTTCCTAGTTATAATGTACATCTTAATGCTTATACTTTTGGAAAGCATTCATCTATGACAATGTCTTCAAAAATTCTCTAATCTGTCTTCTATCCGATTCAAAATGTCATGTCATACTATAAGGTCTTTGAACCACTAGGAGTTGAGTTTTATATAGGGTTGGAGATGAAGATCAAGTTAAATCTATTAAGGGAGAAAATGGACCAGCAGATTAAGATGAGGATAGATGAGACCATCAGAAGAGCACAAAAATAAGAGAGCAAACTATGCATTTAAATGTCATAATTTAACCCTTTACATTTATGTTAACACTAAAAAAAAATCAATAGAAATAATTATCTTATTTGGCCTGGAGCATTGACTCAGTGGTTAAGAGTGCTGTCTGCTCTTCCAAGGGACCTAGGTTTGATCCCCAGCCTCCACATGGTGGCTTACTATTGTCTGTAGATACAGGTCAAGCAATCCAACTTCTTTTTCTGGCCTCAAAAGGTACCACCAATGGCAATAGTTGTGCACAGACCAGCATGCAGACAAAACATCCACGCACAAACAGTAAAATAATAAAGTAAAAGCCAATAAAGTACTATTTCTTTACACTTTAAAAAAACAATTATATATATGTATTTAATTATATACATCATAGATAACTCATACTTACTATAAATATGTCCTTAGCAACTAATTTATTTTTTATTTTGTTTTTTTAGAAAAATCTTTTTTATTTTATATATCAATCCCAGTTCTTCCTCCATTCCCTCTTCCTGCTCTTCCCCACCCCCGTCTGCTCCTCAGAGAGGGTAAAGCCTCCCATGGGGAGTCAACAAAGTTTGTCACCTCACTTTGAGGCAGAACCAAGGCCCTTCTCCCTCTATCTAGACCAAATAAGGTATCTCTCCATAGGGAATGGGCTCTAAAAAGCCAGTTCATGCACTAGTGATAAATCCTGATCCCACTGCCTGTGGTCTCACAAACTGCCCAAGCCACCCACATTCAGAGGGCCTTGTTCATTCCTATGCAGGTTTCACAGCTGTCAGTCTGGAGTCAGTGAACTCCCACTAGCTCTGGTCAGCTGTTTCTGTGGGTTTCCTCGTCATGATCTTGACCACTTTGCTCATATAATCCCTCCTCCCTCTCTTTGACTGGACTCCAGGAGTTTGGCCCAGTGCTTAGCTGTGGATCTCTCCATCTGCTTACATCAGTTACTGGATGAAGGTTGATCGCATGTAGAAATAAATTAAACAATAAACCTACATGTGTTTGCATTGTTCACTCCATCTTCTTTTACTTGTAATAGGAGTGTGTTGGTATCAAACCATTTATAAAGCCTTGGAAACTTCACTCCAAATATATTAAAGCTATTGCTAATTTAGAATAAGTTCTTCCAAAATTTTTATTACATTTTTTCGTGTGTTTTGTTACATTTATATGTGTGTATCACATATGCCACAGGAGTCAGTTTTCTCCTACCATGTGAATCTCAGGGATAAAATTCAGGTCATCAGCCTCAGTGACAAATACCTTTATCAGCTGAGCTATATCTCTGGCTCCTGAATACATCTTTAATTTAGTTAAGGCTCAAAGACTCATATTCAAGGAAAGGGTTAGGGTTTGGGTCAAGCTTGACTCCACTTTTGGCTAATTTCCTTGTGTGATCATTATACTTCCTGGTTCCTCCAGACCCTCAGCAATATGCTGTTCTTACACGGCCTACTGAGTTTCTGACTGAGAAAATAAGGGAACCCTCATCTAGAAGTGGAGTCTCCAGTAAGATGTATTGTGTTCTCGGGAACATGAAAGGGAAGAGTACTTCCATTCCTGAGGCCTACTTCTGCCATTTTGCAAAGCGGGAGTCCTCTCATACCCACTTTGGGGCCACAGCCCTCCTCAATGACTTAACTGCAGAACTCCTCCCACATGAATTCTAGAGGAATTAATCCTCAATATGGCTGCTCTTTGCCTGAATTTAATTTTATACATGTTTGGCTGTTGCACGTTTTAAAGTGGTAGAATATGTCTTATGAGAGAATTTGAAGATTTTCTTTGCAAAGAATGATTAGTTTTTCATTATCACATTATTGGGCTCCAGCATGCTTTTTATATTAGCTGCAATAGTTATATGGATTTCAACTCTAAAGAGGTATGATGTCTTTGAATTCCATTAGCAACATACATTCTTCCTGCTTCTTTTTCTTTTTCTTTCTTTTCTTTTTCTTTTTTTAAAGGTTTATTTACAAATACCTAAGACATTTTCCTGCATAACTCTCTGTTTCCTTGGTATTGATAATATAGTCATCAAGGATTTATTTTCCAATATCATTTTGGAATGTCACAACAATGAGCTTGCCTGAAAGAAAATCCATTGGGTAACTTTTGAAATGGACATCAGCATTAGGTAAAAGGGGTGTTTTTAAAACTTCCATTATACTTGTTGAGAGAGCTTCCATTTAAGCCCTATGAAATATGTGTGGGGAATCTTGCTAGAATTTTGAAGCTCTGAGACCAGGAATGAAAGGCACATAGGAAGCTGTTAGAATGTGGTGACTTTGAGGCTTTGTAACTGGGACTGAGGTTCAGTCTTTAATGCCTGCTATTTTAATGATCTGAGTCACAGCAATGAAGAAATGCTGTACCACAGTGTGATCTTTCAGTCCTGTTCCTTCTAGAAAAGAGAGGTGTTTAATTTAGAGGTGGTCTTAGCAAGGAATGGAAAAGAAGTACAGTGCACAGAAGGTCACCGACTCTGCCCAGAGACCTGATATTCAGGCAAAGATACATGTAATAAACTCCCAGAGACCCAGTTCCCCAGTTCTTATTTTTTGGTGTGTGATCACTTCAGTTTGTGGCTTAGGCAGCTGTAAGGAAATGTTTCTTGTAAGAGAGCCTGTGTTGGGAGTTTGGAAACCATGTTCTTAGTGGAATGTTGGTTGTCAAAACTACTGGGTATAACGAGATTTGTCCTCACTTGACTGCAGGGGTATAAATGGGTCTCTATACAGAAGGAATCTGTTGTCGTGTAAAATCAGGAACAGGGAAGAGTATGTAGAGGGTGACATGGTTTTTGTTATTTGGTGATAATGGTGTTGCAAATACTTGAGTTTTCTTTTTCTCTATAAAAGTTAAAATAGGGAATGCCTACTCCTCTAACTTGCATTGTAAGAATTTGGATCTACAATGCCTGCTCTGTTGAGGTTGCTCATTGTAGTTCATGATGATGAGATTGTGCTTAGAGTTTGGTTTGTCTAAAGCATGTAGTTGAGAAAACTTAGGGGGGAAATACAATCTAGTTTCTAAACCCTGGAGTTACAATATCTACATGACTAATTTTTGTAGTTTACCTCTTTACCTACTAGGAAATAAGCATTTACAGATATAAGTTCAATATATGGGTACTTAAGTAAGTATATTCCTAGCAACATGTATACTCCAGAACAAATAAAAGAGGGCACTAATGTATTGTTTTCTTAGAAAGACTCAGCTCCTATGTATTCTTTATCATCGGAGCCTCTCATTCATGAAATTTTTCTGAAAAAATTTACATATTTTGTCTACTATAAATATTATACATTACTGTGTTTGGGATATACATGGCATTTACAGTTTCTTCATACCCCTAACCCCCAGATTTAAATGTATAGACTTGTGCATATATGATGTTTGAACAATGGTCAATGAAGTGAGCTTCCAAGGTAGTTGTTTGATCTGCTGCTTTTAGAGACCAACCCTGCTTAAGATAATGTCCTGCCCTTGTGTTGTATAGTCACTAAGAAGACTTTCTGTATTTGGACCAATGACTATGACTTTCTAGTTGAGCAATCTCAGGCAAGATGGAAATACTGTCTCCTGTCTTAGTTAATTTTTGTTGCTGTGATCAAGGCAATTTTTAAATAAAACAACTTATTAGGGGAGACAATTTCAGAGGATGGGTCCATGGCCATCCTGGAGGGGAGCATGACAGCAAGCAGGAAGGCTTGGCACTGAAGCAGTAGCTGATATCTTACACCCTGATCCACAAGCCTCAGGCAGAGAGGGAGCTAACTGGGCATGGTGTGGGCTTTTGAAACACCAACCCTCCATAAAGTACAAGATGTAATGAATACTTGCCATGAATATTATTTTTCTTCTCCCTTTTACATAAAATTATTGTGATTTATTATGGACTATAATATTTTCTTTACTTTTCAGTCCAATCATCCCTCCCTTCATTCATTGCTCTTCTACCTCTCCCTGTTCTCCTTCTTCTTTCTTATTTCCCTCCCTCACTACTCTTTCCTTGCTCTTAATTATCAAATAGTACTGTTCACGATAAGATCCCCTACAACTTCTGGCCTAGGATCTTTCTTTAGGACACATCTGGTAGCTTCCCCAACTCCTTGTGTAGTGGTATTTCCCACAACTTTTACCCTCACCAGCTAATGGTATTGTTCTCTCTGGGGCTTCCCTCATCTGGACATCATCAGCCTCTTCTATAGAAAAAATTGTTTCACTTCAAGAATCTCTTTCCTTCAAAGCCCAGGTTATAATTATCAGCTGATAGTATTCCCTGTATACCCACTAAAAGGCCTTATTCCCCCACTTCTGAATACCAGTTAAGAATTTTCTCTCCCCCACCCCAAGCTAACAAACCCGACCTTCAGAGCCCAAGTATTATCTTGAAATCCAATAATCTCACCACTCAGAGCCTGTTTTTATTCTTCTAAACAAATTGCTAAGACTCAAGGTCCATCCCAGCTAATTATTTGGAGCCTATGGCATGCCTAAGTCATTAGTCTCCTCCATTATGAGCAGGACCAACATCCACTAAAACTCATCTTCCATTAATAGTGATTCATAGTCCACCCTGCTGAATTCCTGTGTTCAGTTCTAGCTCTACTTTCTGTTTCTTTTTGTTCCCAGAGATATTCTTATAGCATTTATGTATCAACGACTATCAATTGAGTACTGTGTGAATACCAAGCCTACAGGTATTTCCTTAGACAAGTAAATCATGCCAATTCTGGCAAAAATTATTAATCAAAATATTAGTTCTATAGAAGGAGGAAAGCTCAAGAAGCCTCAATCTTAGACAAAGAACTACAGGCAACCAGGAAATGCAAAAAGCAGAAGAAATGGTGTTATCCACAGAAGAGCATACAAATTGGTTGCTTAATACCAAATGGTCATCCCAGAAAACATATACATACAAGTAATATGAATTAAGACCAAGTAGATGTGTTTACACATTTAATTACACACACACACCAATGTTTAAATGAAAAAGAGGATGTGAATTTGAAAGACATTGGGTGTGAGACTGTACATGGTATAGTATGGAAGAAGGAAAAGAGAAGGGTGAAATTATTTAAGTAGTATATTATAATCACAATAATTAAATTATTTAAAAATTCCAATGTAACTCTTCAGAAGAATTGAAAAATTACCAGTTATATTAAATTAAATTTTAAAATATCAATTATGAATTTTCTTAGTTTATGTCCTAAAATGTAGCCTCTTACATGCCCTTTCCTTAGTTGAAGGCCCATTACCCCAAAGCTACTTTGTCCTGTCTTGCTTATATTTTAATGAGCCCAGCCTTTCCTGTTACCTGGACTAGACCAGAAGCACAAATTTCTGGAACTCAATTAAAGCTTCTTTCCTACCATCATATTTATTGAACATAAGTCTGTGTTCCACGTAGTATAATTTTTATAAAAAGGGCACAATTTGTATTTTAATGTTATAATGGCGTTTGGAAACATTGCTAAGAAATCATAAATAGCTTGAATGCTGACACATGACCTAAAATAAGTAATGGTTTTAAACTCTTTATCAAAACCATCACCTGGACATTTCATAAAATGAGTTATTTTACAAAATGAGTAAGAGTTTATGGTGGTTTTGTTGTATGAGTCACAAAAGGATAGTGGTAAGTCTATAACTGGATTTCCTGGTTTCCAGACACTCCAAGTTTTTCAAAACAAAAAAATATATAGTTAACATCTTACAAGGCTTAGGGCCCCAGTAGGTCATGGGAAGTACAAAGGAAGGCCTGAATGAACACAGACCCACTATATCATAAATAGTAGCCAAGCTCAACCTTTTTGTTGAAGTCATTAACGTTCCAACCCAGCTTGCCATCTCGCAATTTAGACGTGGCTCGTAGATAAGGTCTGTATGACCCAGACTCATTAAGCTGTCAAAAAAAAAAAGCATGTACACATTACTTTCTCTTATCCACATTTAAAATATACTATAGCAAGCCAGAGTGTTTGAAATCATTTCAGTGAGCTCAGTGCTTGTACAAATTATGAGTCATTCAGCTCAACAGCTCTGTAGTAGTTGTTAGTGCAAACCACATATCTTCAAAGCACTCTGAAAACAATTACCAAGTCATCTCAAACTGAAGCAGTTTCTGAACATGTCTTACAAAATCACAAAGCATATGGAAGCTTCCTAATTACCTTTAAGAATAGTTTACCTAGAATGACATTTCATAAATAAATACAATATGTCATTAGTGTCTGCCACTTAATTACTAGAAATTACATATATATTCAGTTCTCATCTATAACCTTCAAGTTTTTAAGGAAACTGAATTCCAAAGACTTTACTCTTTCCTTATTGAGTAAATGTACACTTTTGTTTACTGTACATACATGGTACATCAAGCACCAAAGGTGTTGCAGCTGTAGCAAATAAGTTAGAGATGGTTTCTGCCCCAGGGAGCTTTTGTTTATATAGGGAGATGGCAAAGAAGAAATTGTAATTGTGGATGGAGTCAAACACAATCCCTTAATTGAAGAATAAGTGTACTTCCATTTCTACGAAGAGAAATTCTCAAAGTTATACTAATGCATAGTCAAAATAAGAACCACTGAATTTGCACCTGACACTAGTAAACCGAGACCTTAATTTACATAGATTTCATTCACATTAAAATGTGGAATCTTATAAAATGTGAAACCTTTAATGTTTCCATTTGAAGAAGAGCTCTGGCTTTCATGGTGATTGATTTCTATTTTGGTATTATGCTTCTCTGTTTCACTTGAATGCCTTCCTTTTTATCTATAGGTGACAGAAGGACATTGGAAATGGGGTGGTGTCACAGTTCAAGTGAACAGTGCTTTCTTTACTGGTATCTATGGAATGTGGAACCTGTATGTCTTTGCTTTGATGTTCTTGTATGCGCCATCCCATAAAAACTATGGAGAAGACCAGTCTAATGGTGAGTGTCTGTCTTTTCATTGCAAATTTATTCAGGATAGAATAGACCTTTGTATCTTCAAGATTTAGATGGCTTAAACACTATGTTCATCAGTTAAACTTTCTTCCAGATGTCTTTCTAATATAGGCATAGAGTAAGTGAGCACTCGGTATTCAAGAAACATAAAACAGAAATTCAATACAAAGTAGGATAGCTCTTGAAATAGCCATTTTTTATTCTTCAAAATATGTTAAGAATGTTTCACACAAAATATATTGAGGATATTTATAAAATATATTTCAGTTACAGTAATAAAGAATCAAATTTGTTTATCTCACTTTTCCTTGAGTAAAATGGACTTTCTTTTGGAGAGTATGTCACATTGATTTCTCCAACTATGGAGGTCAAATATTGAGGTACTAGGTAAAAGTACTTTTCCCTGATTCTCTTCATGTGTTTTTACTGTGTGTGTGTGTGTGTGTGTGTGTGTGTGTGTGTGTGTGTGTGTGTTTCAGGATCAATCTAGGATCTCATTTAAGCTTAGCAACTATTCACCCATTGATCTATAATCTATATTGCCATGTTTTCAAGAATTTTTTTCTCAAATCAATTCCTTTTCTGTTTTCAAATAATTCCTGTTTTCTATTGCTAAGAATGCTACCTCTTCCTACCTTGGAATCACAGCAACCCAAGGCATCCAAAACTAATTGTATTTATCCTATCTGGTAATATCAGAGGAAAGGAAACTGAGAAGAGAAGTTGTTAAGTCTCCACACTAGCCATCATAAAAGTTAATAATTGTCCCTTCCCAGGTCTGTCCACGTGTAACAGATAGATAATGAATAGCTAGCTAGTTTAATAGCTCTTCTTTTGTTATACCTCCAGTCTTACTCTTTTTTCTCTTTTTCACATCTGCGTTAGCTTAACTTCATCCTCATTATTAGAGTAACATAAAACATGACATTTTTCTGAAATTAGTACTAGTGTGCTCTAAATGCCTTGGTACAGAGATGAACACCCGGACATCTCTTTGCGTTAAGAGTTAGCCTCACTTTTCAGTGCTCAGTATGTATGTGTGCTGAGAGAATAGATTCTACGTTCATCAGAGCCTGCTGAAACCCTACCCTCTTTGGGCGCAGTCTATGTATTGTCTCCTCTTTGAAAACTATTTCTGATCATCCACATTAGAACCCAATATTTCTGTGGGCTGGTGGCATGTTTTTAGCAGTCAGGTAAGTTGAACCAGATTGATAAGCATCAATGAAGTTTTCACTGCAAGTTATTTTCATACCATTTATAACTTTACTTTTATTGTGACTATGGAGATGACTCAAATGCTGAAGGACTTGACATATAAGCACCAGTACCTGATTGTGGGTCATCAGCATGCATGTAAAACTAGTCATGGTGGTACATTGTCTGTAACCTAGACAATGGGATAAGGAAAGTCGGGGAGAAGATAAAGACAAGCAGCATATACTTGACAAAAACAGTGAGTTGCAAGTATATTGAAAAATCCTGTCTCAAAAAATGCTGTGAAAAGCAGTCGAAGAAGATACTTGACAACTATATGATTTCCAAATGCACACAGACATTTGTCCGTGCACCTTATGCACATGCACAAACAAATATAAACACATACATACTATAAATTGTTTGTACTATGTCTTAGAAGAAGTGGGAGTAAACAAAAATCTTCCAGATTTTAAATTGTATCCATTTTCTTAGATGCATAGCTATATTTCTATGAAACAGACCTGAGATAACATAATTGCTCTTTTTATGGCATAGATGCAGGAAGTAATATAGCCCATTCCTTCTTTCTCCTGATGGAATCTTGATTCCTTAAAGGCAGGATTAATTCTGGTTTCGTATTTTGTTTTTGTTGTTTTTCTCTTTTGGGACATAAGGCTATTCTAGAACATGAAGTTCATCTGTCTTAGTTCTGGTAAAAGAGGCATGTGGTTGTCATGATCAGCTAAAGATTAAAAAAAATGGAAATGGAGAGGTGCCAGGAGAGGTGACTGCAGTGTCTGGAGCAAGGACTCTTCAGTCCCACTACCATCTGTTTTGATACTACATTGTTGCTTTTGTGGGAAAACATCCTGTGCAGAAAGTTTATCTTTCTTCTTTCTTTTTTAACTTTATTTTTTAAACCATCTTTTCTCATTTTACATACCTATCCTAGTTCCCACTCACTCCCCTCCTCCTGCTCTCCCCACTACCCCCCATCCATTCCTCAAAGAGGGTAAGACTCCCATGGGAAGTCAACAAAGTCTGACACATCACTCTGAGGCAGGACCAAGCCCCCCCCTTTATTTAGGCTGAGCAAGGTATCCCTCCAAAGAGAATGGGCTTCAAAAAGCCATTTCAAGCACTAGGGATAAATACTGGTCCCATTGCCAGTGTTTCCATAGACTGCCCAAGTCATACAACTGTCACCCACATTTAGTGGGCCTAGTTTGGTCCCATGCAGGTTCCACCACTATCAGCCCAGAGTCAGTAAGCTCACATTAGCTCAGGTCAGCTGTTTCTGTGGCTTTCCCCATCATGGTCTTGACCCCTTTGCTTGTATTATTGTTCCTCCCTCTCTTCAACTGATCTCTGGAAGCTCGGTGCAGTCCTTAGTTGTGGATCTCTGCATCTGCTTCCATCAGTTGCTGGATGAAGGTTCTATGATGACAGTAAGGTAGTCATCCATCTGATCACAGGGGAAGGCCAGTTCAGGCATCCTCTCCACTATTGCTTATGGTCTTAGCTGGGGTCATCCTTGTGGATTCCTCGGAATTTCCCTATACCAGGCTTCACACTAGCCCCATAATGACTCCTTCAATCAAGCAATATCTCCCTCTCTGTCCTTTCCCTATCTCTACCATTACCTTCCCTCATGTTCTCCTCCTTCCTCCCTTTCTCCCCTCCCCATCCTCTTCTCCCCTCCCATTCCCCCATGCTCCCAATTTTCTCAGGAGACTTTTTCTTTTCCCCCTTCCCAGGGGTGTCCATATATGTCTTTCTTAGGGTTCTCCATGATACCTAGCTTCTCTGTGGTCATAGACTGTAGGATGGTTGTCCTTTGTTTTATGTCTAATATGCACTTGTAAGTACATACTGTATTTGTCTTTCTGGGTCTATGTTACCTCACTTAGGATTGTTTTTATTTTCTAGTTTCTCGTGCATGCAAATTTCAAGGCGTCATTTGTTTTTACTGCTAAGTAGTACTCCATTGTGTAAATGTACCACATTTTCTTTATCCATTCTTGGTTGAGGGGCATCTAGATTGTTTCCAGGTTCTGGCTATTATGAATAATACTGCTATGAACACAGTTGAGCAAATGTCCTTGTGGTATGAGTGTGCATCCTTTGGGTGTATGCCCAAGAGTTGTATCGCTGGTTCTTGTAGTAGATTGATTCCCAATTTTCTGAGAAGCTGACATACTGATTTCCAAACTGGCTCTACAAGATGGCACTCCCACCAGCAATGGAGGAGTATTCCCCTTACTCTGCATCCTCTCCAGAATAAGCTATCATCAGTGTTTTTTAACTTAGCCATTCTGACTGTTGTAAGATAGTATCTCTGCATTTCCCTGGTGGCTAAGGATGTTGAGCAATTCCTTAAGTGTCTTTAGGCCATTTGAGATTCTTTTTATTGAGAATTCTCTGTTTAGATATGTACCCCATTTTTTAATTGGATTATTTGGTATTTTAGGTTAGGTATGTCTAGTTTCATGAATTCTCTATATATTTTGGAGATCAGTCCTCTATCCTATATGGGATTGGTGAAGATATTTTCCCATTCTGTAGGCTGCTGTTTTGTCTTATTGACTGTGTCCTTTCCCTTACAAAAGTTTCTCAATTTCAGGAGGCCCCATTTATAATTTGATGCTCTCAGTGTCTGTGCTACTACTGGTGTTATATTTAGGAAGTTGTCTCCGTTGCCCATGTGTTCAAGGCTACTTCCCACTTTCTCTTCTATGAGCTTCAGTGTTGCTGTGTTGGAAATGCTATCTTTTTCCATTGTATAATTTTGGCTTCTTTGTCAAAAAATCAGGTGTTCATATGTGTATAGATTAATATCAGGGTCTTTGATTCCATTGGTATACATGTCTGTTTTTATGCCAATACCAAATTGTTTTCATTACTATAGCTCTAAAGCAGAGCTTGAAGTCAGGGATGGTGATGTCTCTGGAAGTTCCTTTCCTGTACAGGATTTTTTTTGGCTATGCTGTGTTTTTTGGTTTTCTATATGAAGTTGAGTATTGTTCTTTTGAAGTCTGTGAATAATTGTGTTGGGATTTTGATGGGATTGCATTGAATTGGTAGCTTGCTTTTGGTAAGATTGCCATTTTTATTATGTTGATTCTACCTATCCAATAGCATGGGAAATCTTTCCATTTTCTGGTGTCTTCTTCAATTTCTGTCTACAAAGACTTAAAGTTCGTCTCATAGCGGTCTTTCACTTCTTTGGTTAGTGTTACCCCAAGACATTTTATGTTATTTGTGGCTATTTTGGATTTTTTTTGTTAGCCAGGATTATAATTTATTTTTTTATTTTTTATTGCTTTATAAATAATACCATTCAAAATTTCCACTTTCTCTCCTCCTCCCATTTCTCTTCTGCTCCCCCAATTCACCCTCTCCTCTCCCCCTCCAGTCCTAAGAGAGGGCTGGGTACCCTGCCCTGTGGGAAATCCAAGGCCCTCCCCCCTCCATCCAGGTTTAGGAAGGTATGCATCCAAATAGACTAGGATCCCAAAAAGCCAGTACATGCAGAAGAGACAAGTCCCAGTGTCATTATCATTGGCTTCTCAGTAGGCCCCAATTGTCAGCCAGATTCATAGGGTCCAGTTTGATCACATGCTCGTTCAATCCCAGTCCAGCTTTGGTGAGCTCCCATTAGATCAGGCACACTGTCTCAGTGGGTGGACCAACCCTTCGTGGTCCTGACTTCCTTGCTCATATTCTCCCTCCTCCTCTTCAACTGGACCTTGGGAGCTCAGTCCAGTGCTCCAATGTGGGTCTCTGTCTTTCTCTCCATCTGTTGTTGGACGAAGGTTCTATGGTGATATTCAAGATATTCATCAGTGTGACTATGGGACAAGGCCAGTTCAGGCACCCTCTCCTCTACTTCCCAAGGACCTAGATGGGGACATCCCTGTGGACACCTGGAAACCCCTCTAGAGCCAAGCCTCTTGCCAACCCCAAAATGGCTCCCTTAATTAAAATATCTTCTTCTGTGCTCCCATTTCCATCTTTCCTCCATCTCAACCATCCCACTCCCCCAAGTTCTCCCTGACCCTCCCCTTCTCCCTTCTCTCTCTCCCTCTCCTCTTCCCCCCACCCCACCCCACCCCCATGCTCCCAACTTTTGCCTGGCGATCTTGTCTGCTTCCAATTTCCAGGAGGATCTATATATGTTTCTCTGATTTCTTTCTCAGCCCTTTCATCCTTTGTATATAGGAAGGCAACTAAATTTTTTGAGTTGATCTTGTATCCCTGTTACATTACTGAAGTTTTTCATCAGCTGTAGGATTTCCCTGGTAGAATTTTTGGTGTCAGTTATATATACTATCATATCATCTGCAAATAGCGAAAGTTTAACTTCTTCCTTTCCAACTTGTATCCACTTGACCTCCTTTAGTTGTATTATTGCTATAGCTAGAACTTTGAGTACTACATTTAATAGATATGGAGAGAGTAAACGGCTTTCTCTTGTTTCTGATTTTATTGGAATTCCTTTGAATTTCTCTCCATTTAATTTTATGTTGGCTGTCGGCTTGCTGTATATTGCTTTATTTCTCCAGGATCTTTATCATGAAGTAATGTTGATTTTGTCCAAGTTTTTTTCAGCATCTAATGAGATGATCATGTTTTTTTTTCTTTCAGTTTATTTATATGATGGATTATATTGATAGTTTCTTGTGTTGAACCATCCCTGCATCTCTGGGATGAAGCCAACTTGATCATGGTAGATGAGTTTTTTATGTGTTCTTGGATTCGGTTTGCCTATATTTTATTGAGTATTTTTGCATCCATGTTCATGAGGGAGATTGGTCTGTAATTCTCTTTCTTAGATGAATCTTTTTCTGGTTTGGGTATCATGGTAACTGCAGCCTCATAACAAGAGTTTGACAATGTCCATTCTGTTTTCCCTGTGTGGAATATTTTGAGGAGTATAGGTATTAGCTCTTCTTGGAAGTTCTGATAGAATTCTGTGGTGAAACCATCCAGCCCTGGACTTTTTTTGGTTTGTAGACTTTTGATGACTTCTTCTATATCCTTAGGGGTTATGGGTCTATTTAAATTGTTTATGTGGTCTTTATTTAATTTTGGCATATGATACCTATCCAGAAAATTGCCTATTTCTTTTAGATTTTCCAATTTTTTGGAGTACAGGTTTTCAAAGTATGACTTAACGATTCTTTGGATTTCCTCAGTGTCTGTTATTATGTCCCCATTCTCATTTCTGATTTTGTTAATTCAGATATTATCTCTTTGCCTTTTGTTTAATTTGAATGAGGGTTTGTCTATTTTTTTATTTTCTCAAAGAACCAGCTTTTGTTTTCTTTGTTTCCATTTTATTGATTTCAGCCCTTAGTTTATTTCTTGTTGTCTACCCCTCCTGAGTGAGTCTAGTTCTTTTTGTTCTAGAGCTTTCAATTCAAGTTGTTAAGTCGCTAATATGAGATTTTTCTATTTTCTTTATGGAGGCACTTACTGCTATGAACTTTCCTCTTAGTACTGCTTTCTTTGTGTCCCCTAGGTTTTGTATGTTGTGCTTTCATTTTCACTGAGTTCTAGGAAGTCTTTAATTTCTTTCTTGACCCAGGGGTGATTCAGTTGAGTATTGTTCAATTTTCATGAGTTTGTAAACTTTCTGTTTGTTGTTGTGTTCTAAGTATAAGTCATGTTGATCTGATAAGGTACAGGGGATTACTCCAATTTTTTTTTTAATGTCTGTTGAGGTTTGCTTTGTTACCGAGTATGTGGTCAATTTTAGAGCACATGAGGTGCTGAGAAGAAGGTATACTTTTTGTGTGTTTTGGTGGAATGTTCTATACATGTCTGTTAAGTCCATTTGAGTCATGACATCTATTAGTTCTCTTATTTCTCTGCTTATCTTCTGTCTACCATCAATGAGATTGGAGTGTTGAATCTCCTACTATTAGTGTGTGTGGTTTAATGTAAGATTTAAGCTTTAGTAATGTTTCTTTTGCATTTGGGGCACATGTTCATAATTGAGACTTCATCTTGATGCATTTTTCTTGTGATGAATATGACGTGTCCTTCTCTATCTCTTTTGATTGATTTTAGTTTGAAGTCTATTTGATTAGCTATTAGGATAGCTAGACCCACTTGTTTCTTAGGTCCATTTGATTGGAAAATCTTTTCCCAACCCTTTTCTCCAAGGAAATGTGTGTCTTTGAGGTTGAGGTTTTTTTCTTGTATGCAGCAGAAGAATGGATCCTGTTTTCATATCCATTCTGTTTTCCTTTGCCTTTTTATATGTGAATTAAGTCCATTGGTAGTAAGAGATTAGTGACCAGTGATTGTCAATTCCTGTTATGTTTTGGTGGCAGTGTTTGGGTTTTGCTGGTGTGAAGTGAGGTTTTCTATGAGTTGTGTTTTCATGGGTGCAGCTAACTTCCTGGGTTGGAGTTTTCCTTCCACTACCGTCTGTAAAGATAAATTTATTGATAGATATTGTTTAAATCTGGTTTTCTCTTGGAATTTCTTGTTTTCTCTGTCTGTTATTATTGAAAGCTTTGCTGAGTATAATAGTTTGACCTTGCATTCATGATCTCTTAGTGTCTGCAGCAATCTGGCTTTCAGAGTTACCATTGAGAAGTTGGGTATGATTCTGATAGGTATGCCTTTGTATGTTACTTGGCCTTTTTCCTTTGCAACTCTTATTCTTTCTTTAGTCTGTATGTTTAGCATTTTGGTTTTTATATGGTGAGGGAACTTTTTAAGTCCAGTCTAATTGGTTCTGTAAGCTTCTTGTACCTTCATAGGCATACTCTTCTTTAGGTTAGGAAAGTTTTCTTCTATGATTTTGTGGAAAATATTTTATGTGCCTTTGAGCTGGAGTTCTTTTCTTTCTTCTATCCCTATTATTCTTAGGTTTGATATTTTCATGGTGTCCCAGATTTCCTGGATGTTTTGTGTAAGGATTTGTTGGATGTAACATTTTCTTTGACTGATGAATCTATTTCCTTTAGAGTACCTTCAACTCCTGAGATTTTCTTCCATCTCTTATAATCTGTTGATTATGCTTGCATCTGTAGTGCCTGTTCACTTACCCAGTTTACCCAGATTTTTCATTTCAAGAATTAACTTGGTTTTTGTTTCCTTTTTTTGTCTTTATTTCAATTTTCAAGTTTGAACTGTTTGCATCACCTGTTTGATTGCTTTTTTTTCTTAACTTCCCTTAAGAGATTTATTGCTTTCTTCCATTTTTTGTTTGTCTTTTCCCCCATTTCTTTAAGGAAATTGTTAATTTTTCTGTTTAAGGGTCTCTATCATCTTCATTAAGTTATATTTAAGGACATTTTATTCTGCTTCTTCTGGGTTAGGATATTCAGATCTTCCTTTTTTTAGGATCACTAGATTCATGTGTTGCCATATTGCTCTTTAGGTTGTTGAATGTGTTCTTGCATTGGCACCGACCCATCTTTTCCTCCAAGGGGTACAGGTAGAGCCTGTGCTTCAGGGAATCTCTCTTCCTCCAATTAGTGCAGGTTAGGCCTGTAATTTAGGTGATCACTCTTCCTCCTGGTGCTGGCAGGACCATACTTTTAGTAATTGCTGATGCAGCTCTGGGGGCTCCTCTCCAGGTGTAGTCTGGGCCAAGGCTCAGGTGGTCTTAGGTGCAATGGGGGATGGTTGCAGGTGTGGGGAGGCTGCCCTGGGGTCTCTGAGGTTTCGTGGTTGGGGGTGGAGCAAGGGATGTGCCTCCAGACACTAAGCCCTGGAGAACTGGGTCTTCCAGCCAGGAATCCAGATACTCACCTCTTCAGGGGCAATCAGGGTCAAGGCTCTGGTGGTCACAGATGTGGTGGAGATGATTGCGTTGTGGGAAGGCTGCTCCCAGGTCTCTGGGGCTTCTTATTTATTTTAATCTTCTTTTTTATTTCTTAACTTTTTTGGAACCAAGAGATCTTTTCATTCCCAGTTTTTAGTCTATCTCTTGTTTACCTTCTTCCTGCCTTTCTAGAGGGCTTGGGACCTAGGCATCTGTCAGTCTCTCTTCCACTGATAGTTCATGTGTTACTGTATGTAGCAAAGTGGGACATGCAGCTTCTTAAACAACCAATCTCCATACTGTCAGCACAGTGGGACTCTGGATTATAGGCAACAATATTGATTCTATTTTATGATCCTCCTGTGTTACTTTAATAGAAACTACATGGCCTTGCCTTGTCTTAAATTTGAGAGTTTTTGTCTTCCAAGGAAATAGCACATAAAACAATTGTTATGTTCTCTAAGTGTTGTTATAAATATGCTAACAACTTCTATTAATGAGCATTGACTGCATGAACCCTTCTTGTTTTTGTTGGACAATCTGTTATCCCTCTGCACTGCTTTTATCTATTGCAAAGAAAGCTCTTCAAGTTCCACACTAACAGATTCTGTATTTTTTTCTTATGCTAGCAAGGAGATCAGAAGGGTACTTCCTATCATTATGGAAACTCTGGAGTAATGTCTGTTATAGATAAGAATGTGTCTATCCATAACACTACTGAGTATGTGAAGTTCCAAAGCAATGACTAGTTTCTTACCCTGTATAGTAGCTTAAAATCTCACAACTGAAAAATGTTACAATGTTGTTCTCACCAAAAACTTTTTGTGGAGGACAGATTGAATCAAATCCTAGTTCACAATATTGGAACATATCCTCATTTTTTTCTAAATGTGTTTTGGAACATATATACCCTTGCATTCACTAAGACTGTGATAATCCACTAACATTTTGTTACCAGATTTTAAAGATGCTAAATATCTTAATGCTTCCTTGTAGTAAAGTATCATAATGCCCAAAACAACATATTAAAAGCAGTCTTAAGCACTTAGTACAAACTTTGGCGGGGGGGGACTTATGTTAATCATAAACACAGAAGCCATACACTTGAACAAATCTCAGAATATTTTAATTTCACAGTACCTCTCAAACCCTAGCAACTCACACCCTGTACTCTTCTGTGTGGCATCATGACCTCACTCAGTATTAGAATGGTCTCTCTACAATGGGCTTCCTGATCACTTTTCTTCTGTTATCTTTCCCTTTCAACCTTTTATCTTCCACCAGACAACATGGTAGGTCCTATGCATTCTGGAACTTAGGCAAGACTCCTAAAACATTTTGGAAAGGCCTAATTTGTAATATTTCAGAAAAAAATAAAAATGAAGTCAGGATATATTGCTGATAAAGATATATTGCATTTTGAAATTCCTTCAGTGTCTGACTGACATGTAATTTCCAGTCCTTTTTCCCTTTTCTGGGGTGTTTTCAATGTTAAGATGGCATAACAAATAGACCTAGGCTCTTTGAACCCTGTCCCACCAAAGCTACCTTCACCCAGAAGAGATCCTTACCCTGAGGTAACCTGTTCTCCAGTGGAGGATATGTCCCTAAACTCCAGGAAAGAGTGACAGTGTGGATGCTAAGCTCATGTTAGCTGGGCAGAGGTAAAAAGGAGTTGGAGTAGGCAAATATTGATGAGTAATTGATGAGCATGTACTACCTAGAAGATGTTCTGGTATTTGATTTATTTACAAAAGAAGAAATAGAAAAACCCTATATTTATTATTGTATTTTTAATTATTATCTTCACCACCATCATCATATTAACACCAAAAATGTAAGAAAAACATAATGTTAACAGTCATGTTTTACACTGAATCAATTTAGAGCTACAAATATGGCATTCTTGTTTTTTTCTATTCTGCTCTGAACTGGAAATTTTCTTCTAAAGAATAATCACTTAAATTTATCTTTGAAGGTGAACAGTAAAAAGAGTGGTTTGAGACCAAGGAAAAGTTCACAGGAAATGATGGCGTCATCTATGACTATGTGGAGAAAACACAGTCACAGATGGCTCAGGACCTTGACTCCAGCACAGACAATATTTGACCTTGAGAAGCAAATATGAGCTCACAGAATTGGAACTCTCTGGTAGTAATCTTGAGCAACGATGTGTTAGTTGACCTTGATGATTATAAGGATATAATCATAGGCTACCTTTTAATGTTAGAAGACCTTTGTTCTCACAAAGAATCTGTAAAACACTCAGAATGGCCACAGCATGTGGAAGTTCCCCTAATTCTCCATCTGCTTCCAATAGTGTTTTTAGAGGATTTCACTTTGTATTGTGTGGTAAAAGACTTTGAGAACCTAGAAGCCAACACAGAGATAGACTAACAAATGGAGAAAGACTTTGGCAGAAAAAGGGTGAATGGAGTTTGGAGCCAAATAAAGGAATCCTTACTCCCCCTCTGCTACTGTCATATTCCCAGTGCTCTACCCTAAGGGGAAAAAGTTGCTCTGCAAGATGCAAGAATCATAGGTGTTGCTGTACAGATTTTCACTGTGAGTCTTCATCTAGCACATTAGGGTGATGAACAGTGCTACAATATCCTCCCATCTTACAGGAAATACAGGGCCGGCTAAGCCTCCATCAGTGCACACTGCAAATACATATAGACCATGGCGTCCTTGTTGCTTCTCAGATTTATATGCTAAAAACATATTGGATATTAAAACAAAATTATTATTCTAAAAGTCCCTCCATATTGACCTCAGAGTCAGGTGCACCTTTCCAGGACTCACTGCTACACTTTCATGTACCTGTCCCTCCATGGGGGTGGGGGTTGATTCCCTTGCTTTTCTTCCCAAACTCCCCACCTATTTAGCTGGCATGATCATAATTGACTGCATCTTAGCCCGCTCTTATGAGTACTAAATAAGATTGACTAATAAGTATTTATAACACCATTAAGTACAAGGTAAACTTTCATTAAATGCTGATAATGAAATGATATCAGCAGTGGTTTAACTCATATATCATTAATGACTTTTCTGAGGACAAAAAGTGACATTAAAAAAATTAACAAATTCTAAGCAAAAATGTTGAGAGAGCCTATCATGGTAGAATGTGAAGTGCCTTTCTTTCATCTTGAACAAGTATAACACCAAATACTTTGTTTCAGGTGACCTGGGTGTCCACAATGGAGAAGAACTGCAGCTCACCACCACAATCACCCATGTAGATGGACCAACTGAGATCTACAAGTTGACCCGTAAAGAAGCACAGGAATAGGATGCTATGGTGCTGCACTGGGCTGGAATTGTCTCTCTATCCAGCCTCTTCCCTAGAGTGGAGAACCTACTATATATGCAGAGTTTAGTGAAAAGTGGATGCCTAGTGCTTCTTAGGTATGGTTTCTTAGACCAGTGAGTGGACATTTGTCAGATAACTTAGGACAGTGACTTTTGCAAAACTTCTGCAATGAATCTGTCATGTGTGATACAAAACTGATATGACACATTTTTTTTTGTGGTCATTGTTAATTAGCGACATAACATCTGTAGCAGGTGGGTTAGTAACACTCATATGGAGGGGTATATTCTTTGGGATGGTTTGGGCCAATGGGATCTATATTGAGTAGATTATGACATTTTATTTCCTGTTTTAGATTCTGGGATATGTTTAAACATTGTTTGTAGTCCAACATTTGCTTATGTGTTAGCCTTTCACCCTCCTCCATGAACACTTTTTTTTTCTTATTTATATCACCAAGTAGCCAACTGAGTTATTATTTAAGTTGTCAGTACAAACCTTCCATTTTTTTGTTTTTAGTGTCTTACTACAAAATAATCAAATTTCATGAGAAATTCTATCATACTGGAGAGATTTCAGCTTTGAAACCAAATCTGTGTATCTGATACTAATATGTCTGTTAGATGTGGATTTTGAGAAATATTTACTAAACTACCCAAGTAGGATTTCTGCTATTAAACAACTTTTGGGTCATAAAAGCTTTTTTTTTTTAACTACTTGCTTAAAATGTGTTTTCTTTTGATAAAATGTTTCAAACAACCTCCAAAACTGTAAATCCAATCATTTGAATAAAACGAATGTAAATATGCTCTCCTTGCCGCCCCAACAATGTCCAGGCATGCAGATTTAAGTTTGCCTGGATCATAGAGTAGCTTGCTGCTGGCAGAAATATCCTGACTATCTGTTCCTGGAGGTGAAGCAATACCTTATGTAGCAGGTATTAAGACTTTCTAGGCTAACAAAGAATATGTGGAGTATCAGATGCTTTAGACCCTTGTGCACACAGATCTTATTCCCACACCCACTAATAACCTATGATATTGGTTTTGTTTGTTTGTTTGTGTTTTTTTTAATAATAAAGAAGCTACATGGCATAGCAGATAGAACACTAGATCCTAAATTTAGGAGGTGGTTCCTATCAAAAGTCTGTCATGCACTAGTCATGTGACCTTGTTCAAGATATCTGACATGGCTATTTTCTCACCTAGCATCCATAAAGTGTTATTGTGTGCCAAGTCACAGTGAAAAATAATGTACATGGAAATGCTTCATCAGTTATACATTCACATAAGTAGGTTCCCTTTGCAATCTAACAATAATTTCATGAGTGTCATTTTTAGATAATGCTGACTGAAATGAAGTTTGTGATATATTCCTTTTAAATTCACCTACCTGGCAAATCCCACCCTAGGATTTTCCTAACTTTGGCTAGGACAATGATAAACAGTGACAGAAAAAACACCTAGGTTTTGACTGTTGTTTTTATGCCTTTTGCTAACCTGGTAAATGTTGAATAAGTATGTGGTCCATTGTATACAGCATTTACTTACTAATCTGACACCCAAGTATAAAGAATCAAGTATACCTTGTTCTATGTTTATAGTATGGAAGATAAACTTCAAGTACTATAGTGACCTCCCCTTCTTGAAGATGGAGTGAGGTGTCTCTATTCTTTGGGATGGGATAAGAGCCTGAGAAAGCATTAAAGAAGTATTACTTTACCCAGGGCCAAGTGATAGAGGGTATAATATTAGAAAAGTCATAGAAGCAATGTAATATGGAGAAGCTTTGGGTAAGTTTGAGTGTCAAGCCTAGATAGTATTTAGAAAAGCAAAAGATCAGTCCTGTGCCCTTGAAGCCAGAATACAAATGATTTTCAATGTCATAGTAAGAGTTATCAGACAGCTGCAAGTTTTATGCAGAGAAATAATGAGGTTAGAATCACATCTGAAACCTCTTGATGGACCCATAAATTAGATCACAGGCCAGAGTCAGGCAGCATTAGAGAATGTGGAGAAGCGAGGATTATTTTGGAGACATAAAGCAGACATAGTTTGAGTGTTCTGAATGTGAACTTCATAAAGAAACAGAGCAGAGTCAAATTTCAGGGCCTTTGTTAAACAGGGGACTAGCAGTTCCTCTGTCACAGATCTCTATCTGATAGAGATATCAGTATGAATAGTAGATGCCAAGTTTATCTCAAATATGGCATTCCTAGAATAGTTAATGGTTCCCAAGAAAAGTTGTATTACCCCCAAAAGAATTTACTTGTGGAGAGCTCTAGTGAAGTTCTGCATTAGGAACTTATGTTTTGCCCTAGTGTAGTTTCATTTACAAGTCCTGGAACTTAGTCTCTCTTCATTAAAAACATAGGCAGTATATCCTAGTACCATTCAAATTATTCAGGGAGTCAGGTCAAACAGCATGATCTTGTGATTAGGTCCATAAAGGAAGGACATTTTGGGCTGGGCAAATCATCAGAAAAGGTCTAGCATAATAGGAATGAGGAAGATTTCATATTTGTCTAGACGGAGTTTTAACTGTCACTTCTTAGAGGAAACAATGAACAGAGTGCCCGTGGCAGACTTAGCCACCACTGTCATCAAGAATGAGAAGTCTGCCTGGGCAGAGCATCAAAGCACCACATAAGGGTATCAGTAATGTGCACACAAGCACATTCAGTAGGAGAAAAAAATGAGATAGGTTAAAAGTGTAAACGTTCAGCAGAGAAGGAGAGCAGAGTCAGTTGATGGACATTTTGAGTAGCAAGAAAGAAGATGATTCCTCTGATTGGAGTCATAAAAGGCACTAATTTTGAAATCTGAGGCCAGTCATTAAGGAAAGACATTGATAAGATGAAACAAAACCCAGAGAATATCAGTGATTAGGAACTTGAAATAAGTTGATGAATTATGTCTGAAAGTTTGAAAAGATACTTTCAGTGCATACAATAGAGAATTACTAGGTGGACAGTGGAGGAGAAAATTGAGCTCAAAAGGAGATAGATTGTTTGCAGTCCTAGTAAACCTCAGTTTTAAGGAGGCAGATAAAACCTAGCCAGCTCCAGTCAGTAGAAAGTGTCTTAGAAACTCCTCAGAAAGTGAGAAAATACTATTAGAGACAATCAGATCAGATCAGAAAAAAAAATAGCCATGGGTACCAGTTTACATACACATCACTGTAAAAATAATTTTTATGTTACCTTAAAGGATATTGCACAAAAGTATAAAAGGTTAATGTTATCTGCCTATAAAATTAAAGATCACCAATGTATTCAACAAATAAGTAAAAAATAAAATCACTTCCATTTGTCTACTGAAGTTTTGTGTGTATATTATACTTACATTTTTGCCTTTAGGGAAGAGAATATGCATCAAAATGAAGTAAGTGGTTCTATGTACGACTCTTGTGTAGTTTAATCATTCCTCAGAACTGAGATAATTCACTCTAACAATTCTAGTGCTTGAGTTCAGGCCATACCAGCCTTTACAAGGGATTCTGGAAATAAAGCTTCCTGTGTAACCTACAGAGTGAAGTATATAACTGTCATTTATCTCCACCATTCTAGTCACTTCCTCCTGTCTGGTAATCACTGACGCTAACAGAAGAAGTAGAAAGATTCTTTTTCCCCATGGGTAATGAATGAATGCAGAGAAATAGGTACCTTTTAAAGAAATTGTTGTACACAGCTACCTCAGAAGTGGCTATTTTAGTGTATGACTTTGGTCAGGAAATATGAGTAAGTTAGTGAGTGAGCACATTTCATTGATCCTGGTCTCACTCTGAATGACACATGGGCCAATGTTCTCCAGAACTGCCTTCTTGATTTAGGTTGACTTTTTTCTAGCAGACGTTCATCTAGCAGGTGATGAGGTCAAATTGCCTTGCATGCTGACTGTCATGAATATACCTTTGTACCTTTATCACTCAGGATCATTTTTATACTGACATGTTTGCAAGAACATTTCTGGCTTCTATAAGTGTTTACATTGTATATTACTTTTCTGTTGCTGTGATAAAACACAACAACAAATACAGTTTATAGAAGGAAAATTTAATTTGTGTTTACTGTTCATGGTGGAGAGGAATGTCAGCAATCTGCAGCCATGGCGACAGGAACAAAAACCTGAGAGCTCACATCTCAACAACACGCACAAAGTAAAGAGAAAAACAGAGTAAGGTTTTAAGCTCTCAAAACTGGCCTTTAGTGAAATACTAACTCCTGTAAAGATGCCCCTCTTAACCCTCCCTAGGCAGATCCACCAACTGTATTTTAATTTTATTTCTCATTTGAGCCACTGCAGTCTATCTCTCCCGAGAACTGGTTGATTTCTTGTTTTAAAGGAATTTCTTGGTTTGTGACTACATTAGTAGCTTCTTTTCTGCTGACATCAGAGGGGTCTTCCAGGAATATTTAAACTATTTTGTGTAAAGAGTTTCCTCTTTTCTTACCAATGCATTTAAATCTTAGAATTAGGAATGTCTCTCAGTGTTTGATCATGTGTTTTCTTTCTGACTTTTCATTTTTCTATTGACAGGTCCTTCCCATCTTTCCATGTACACTCCTTTAAACACAGTTTCTAGACAGTTTCACTGTTACTGCTTATTTACTTCAGTTTTTTCTCATTTTTCCAAAATGCTACACTAAGAATGAAAGTGTTCCGACTGGAATAGATCAATGTGAAAATGACGCTTTCTTTACTTGTGACCATGTCCCCACTAACACACTTAGAGATTTAAATATTGCCATCAATACTGTAGTATTGATGTAGTAGGAGTCCCCTTTGTATGCCGTGAATACCATTGGTTAATAAAAAAAATTGTCTTGGGCCTGTGCAGGGCAGAATAGAGGTAGGCAGGGAAAACTAAACTGAGTGCTGAGAGAAAGAAGGTAGAGTCAGAGAGACGCCATGTAGCTGCTGCCGGGAACAGATGAGCTGGAACCTTGCCGGTAAGCCACAGACACGTGTCAATACACAGATTAATAGAAATGGGTTAAATTAAGATGTAAGAGTTAGCCAATAAGAAGCTAGAGCTAATGGACCAAGCAGTGATTTAATTAATACAGTTCCTGTGTGGTTATTTTGGGGCTAAGCAGCCCCAAACAAGGAACAAACAAGCAGTCACCTATTACAATACTATGTACTCAACAATATTTTTAATACTTTCCTTCACTTCTATAAGACATGATCTCATACTGCAACCCATTACTCACAGGAATTCTACTGTTTAGCCTCTTAAATAAGTGCTATGTATGAACTACTACACCTGGATTTTATTTTTTAAATCTCAAGTTTAAGAATTTACGTCTGTCCCTTTACTTTTCTCCCATACAAATTCAGGGAATGGAATGTGTTTTTAGGTTTTAAATAATTTTTTGGTTATAATTTGTTTAATTTCTTTCCAAGTACAACATGATTTCAGTTGTTGTGATATATACACGTATATATATATATACATATATACATGTGCATCATGTACATATACATATACTTACTTAGGACCAGAAAACCCTCCTTTTCCCTATACCTTTGCTATGTCTATCTCTGTCCCATAATACATAATACATAGAGAAAAGAGTGTAATGGGCTAGAGAGATGACTCTGTGGTTGTGAGCTCTTACTGTTTTTTCAGAGAATCCAAGATCAGTTCTTAGCACCCATATTTGATATCTCACAACTGCATGTAACTCCAGCCCTAGGAGATCCAATGCCTTCCACCAGCCCCTGCATTCACCTGCACACACTTCATTCCCCATACACAAAATTAAACTTTAAAAATAAAATTTTTAAAAGAATGTTGCCACAGTTGAGTGTGTGGGAAGATGTAACTTACTAGTTTTGAATGTTCCTCTGATGTTACCTGTTTATAGCTAGTGTTCATATTTCATAGGCTATGATGTTAAGAGTGGTAAAGTGAGGCATCCAAGATCATGTCTATTGAAGAGACAGGTGGAACTGCAAGGAATATGTCATCATTTGAAATCTACTGTCAGTAGAAAGAATAAAGAAAAATCGTTTTGACATGCAGCACAAATGGCATTGATCTGAGAACTACTCCAGCTTTGGGAACTGCCACACTTTTCTTCACTTCCATAGACAAAGCGAGTGTCTTCCTCTGCTGGCCAAAATAGTGAATGACAGCTATCTTTTGAATCTGGGAAAATTAGTCACTCCTGCAATTTCTACTCTTTAGAGTTCTGGTCTGGGCTCAGGGCCCTCAAAAGTTTTCCTTTGCAGCTCAACATAAACTAGACGATTGTTCTGATTCTAAGAGTCAAACAGAAGGCCATGCCAGTGATGTCCTGTACTGATATTGGGTACACCATCTAGATTTTCTATGGACCAGGTACTCTTTCAGGCCAGTGACCTGCATTTCATTCAATCTGGGGATGGCAACAGCCTCACAGATAGTGGTGTGAATGAATAGTACTTACTGATCCTGTGGCTTCTGCACCTTTCCCAGGTGTCTTTTATTGTTTTCCTTTTTAAGCAAAATGTGTCCTGAAATGTCTTTCCATGATGGTGAATCAAATTCAGGATAACCCAGCAAAGCAGTACTGTTTTTAGGGATGCTGAGAGGCAAAAGGGGCCTACAATGTGACCAAGATCTGTCTGTGCCCATAACACATAAAGATGTTACACTGACAATACAAGGTATAGGAAACTCTAGATGGAGAGCTTCCTTTACGTACGTCTTTTGTATGTCGAAGATTTAAAATAGGAAGCTGTCCCTGAGCTGGGTTTTAGGTTATTCCTAAAAGCATATCTGAGGCAGAGATTTGGGTGCAATTTAGGAAGCTTGGAAGGGGATACAGGAAACAGAAATGAAGAGTAGAGGTAGAAAAGAGGGAAAAGTGAAGAATGCTTTTGGTGGAATCTCTGAGGAGCTCATAAACCACTGCAGCATGGAACCATCCTGCAGAGAAGACTGGGAGAAGTTACCACCCACCCTCTGATTGGGTCATAAACATTTAGTTATTTGGAATGATGACTAGCTCTAAGAATATTGAGAGGGAACCGATGGCCTCAGCTATATGCTTTGATCCATTCTCAAGAACAACAGAAAAAAAAATCTGTTAATTGTAAAACCTTTGCAAAAAGCACTAAAGGAAAGGAATTATAAACTTCTCATAAACATACCACACAGGGATAAGTAGTATTACAATTTAAAACTATATACAGGCATTATGCAAGCCATTCCATGCATATATGCATAACCAGTTGGAAGTACGATTTATAAAAACTCAAAGAGAGAAATTGGGATTCAACCTGAAGATCCGAAAAAGAAAAGCAGCCAACCACTGGCTCTTATCTCAACCTCAGTCCAAAATGGCAATCCTGCCTCCAGTAATCTCAGAATGAGACTGTCTGAGAGCTGTTTCCTCCCATTTTATAATCCGCTCTAGGGCTGGGATTAAAGGCAAGGCGTACACCACTGGGATTAAAGGTGTATGTTATTGCTGCCTGATCTATAAGGCTGGCCAGTGTGGCTGTTTTACTTTTCTGATCCTCAGGCAAGTTTTATTTATTAAAATACAAGAGAAATGCACTACACCCAGTATATATACATTAGATTGATTTCTAGATCATTGTTTCTTTCTCTTTTCATGCTTGGTCAAATCTAGATCTGTCCATGTTGTAAAATTTTCTAACATGATTTTAATGACTTTGTATTGTAGCTTATTACTAATGTATGCTTGAAAATTTAAATGATTTGCAGTTTGACTATTAGAATGTGTGTTGAAATTAATATTCTTGAATATTGATCATTTTTGTACATCTGACAATTGTGGTAAAATTAATTCCTAAGACTATAGGCTTAAGATCAATTATTGATTATACACATATTGAACATTTTTATTGGTCAAGTGTTTCTATAAGTACTTGGGAAATTTCAGTAAACATCATGCAATCATCATGAGCACATTGATATGGTAGTAAATAAGAAACCAACATAATAGTAGTATTGGTTGTGTGACAAGGCTTTTTTGTCATGCCACCTGTAAACCTGTTGTTGAACTATGTAAATTATGTATATGCATACTTTTCTTTTTAAAGTTTCTTAAGTTTTGAGATTTTAATGTTTTATTATATTTAAGGTCATATTTTAATTGTTGGGTTGTGTGGGAGGTCCTTCTGTCTATGTGTTGTGTGGGAGGTCCTTCTGTCTATGTGTTGCTTTTATTGGTTAATGAATAAACTGGCTTGGCCTAATAGGGTATAACAGAGTTAGGTGGGGAAAACTAAATGGAATGCTGGGAGGAAGAAGGCAGAGTCAGAGAGAAGCCATGTAGCCCCACTAGAGCCAGACAGAACTTTACCTGGTAATCCACAGCCTCATGGTGATACACAGATCACTAGAGATGGGTTAAATTAAGATATAAGAGTTAGCCAATAAGAAGCTAGAGCTAATGGGTCAAGCAGTGTTTTAAATAATACAGTTTCTGTATGATTATTTTGTGGCTGGGCAGCTGGGAACCAACAAGTGGCCTCCTCCAAAAAATTGGCACACCAACATGGTGGATAAAAATCCATGTAAAACCTGAGAGGGCTTGAAAAGGAACTTTAGACACTAAAAAACAAAGTTTAGCTGCATTTTCCCAAAAGGGCTTTGCTTGATGGCAGCATGCTGCAGCAGCTTTAAATTTTCCTGATTCAGCAGTAGCAGGGGGGAGAAAAGCTGTGGTTTTGAAACACCAGCTTTCTGGTCCTTGCTTCAGGTGCAAACTCTGACAGTTTCTGGAGGTCTTGCTATGGGGCATTTGAATGGGGCTTGTCAGACCACGTGCTTGAATGCCCACTTGGGAAAGTAACTGTGACCATGCCTGTAGCTCAGTGCCCCCTGCCTGGGCAGGTGGAGGGATCAGGATTGATAGGAGTGCACAGGCAGGAGAACATTGTGGATTCCTGTCACCATACACAGAGATATTTCCAGGCTGTGCAATGTTCTGCATGGCATATCTAGCTATTACTCAGATAAAAAGGGTTTATGTGCTGTATGCTCATTCTCAAGAGTTAAAGTGCTGAGTGTGGCTCTTACCCATTGGTCTGAGAGCTGGCAGTAATGGTACCTCCACCATTTTGAAAGTGGAGAAAGATGGAGCCGGCATCCAGAGCCTCTGAAACCAAGCTGCTTACCATTTTAAAAGCTCTTCAAGACAGAAAAGAATTTCAGATACACAATAGGATAAATTCAGACATAAAAGACCTCTAAATGGGTCACAGTGTTGGATAAATGTATATAGGTTTGGGAGTGAGAAGAAAAAGAGTACAGAGAGTTATAAAAAGAAGTAAATGTTTTTTTAAAAAAAAATACAACAAAGTTTTTAAAGAGACAGAGTACAGAGAACAGACAGTCATAGATTAAAGGAGTAAAGATAATAAAATAAATATTAAACTTATAGAAAAAGTAATGGAGTAAAAATAAACCATGTAAAGATAGAAAATTCACAGTCTGGGTTTTGCATACTATTATGTTTTCTTTGAATTTGTTGACTGCAGAGAGACGTTTGTTTTTAGGGACTACTAAGCTAAGCCAACATATATATTTCAAAGGTATCTTGAATTCAAAATTCGAGTCTAAGGATATGTTGCTTTGGAAAAGAGGTTCTTCTTTTGTTTTCACAGAGGATGAGAACCTATGGATTGCTTCCAAACTAATATGGTTTGATGAACTAAGACCTGAAAGGTCACCATGAACACCCCTCAAAAAATTACATCACCCAAAAACAGCAGGAAGAAGTATGGAGAAAACTATGCCCATATTCCCAAATATTGTTTACAAATGTTTGTTTACATTTAAAGGGGGAAATGCTATAGAGATTTGTGTTGGTATGGATCATGGTTTACTGATACAAATTTAAAGTCAATTTTATTATACTATATATAGGTATTTCTAATCTTGATTAAGGTATTGTGTTTGTGCAGCTCACTTAAAAATGTAATGTATAATTAAGAAATATAAGTTAATAGATAATCATCTATAATGGTCAAGCTTGTAGTCATGTTAGTTAGGTTTTCTAGATATAGAGAGATATATTTCAGTTAGATAGTTATTCTTAAAATCTTTCAAAGACCTTTAGAATATGGCATTTAAATGTTTAAGAACTTGGGACTTTTCATGACAGTGAGACACATCTGCTCCTGGCAGCACCAATTACTTCAAGAGGAAGATGGGCATTGAAGAGGCTCCTTATGGAGTTTGCTAGCCATTTGGGCAAGAAACTGCTCTTGCCTGGACTGCTTAACTTGACATGAAGGAAAAACATAAAAATGACTGCTGAACTTACCTGAAGGTGAGATGATCCTTCGGGGATCCTGCTTCATGGAAGAGTATGTAAGACATTCTTCAGGGTACAGAAAAAAGTGACTGACAAACTGACAATATAGGTGGAACTGTCTTTGAAATTTCCTGCTTTATGGGAAAGTCTGCTGGATGTTATGGACCTGTGTGCTGAAGATGGATGCTCCAAAGTTAGAGAAGAACTTTTGGTGACTGTCTAGGAAGTGAGAAGTCTCTGTCAATTCTAGAGTTTTGGAAATTGCTTACAATGAACTTATTGTTTATTTAGGTAATATTTTATCCTTCTGGAGTCCTTGATGGAGTTGAGTAATAGATAGATAGTTATAGTTTTGCTTAGATATGATAAAAGATAAAGTAGATATAAATATTGTAACTATAATTTTTGCTTGACACCTGTTTTGTTATATGTGTTTTTACTATGTTAAAGTTAAAGCCTTCCTTTTTGTTTAAACAGAAAAGGTGAAATGGTATGGGAAATCCTTCTATGTGTTGCTTTTATTGGTTAATGAATAAAGAAACTGGCTTGGCCATAGGGTAGAACAGAGCTAGGCAGGGAAAACTAAATAGAATGCTGGGAAGAAGAAGGCAGAATCAGAGAGAAGCCATGTAGCCCTGCTGGAGCCAGACAGAACTTTACCCGGTAAGCCACAGCCTCATGGTGAAACACAGATTACTAGAAATGGGTTAAATTAAGATGTAAGAGTTAACCAATAAGAATCTAGAGCTAATCTTGACCCTAGCATAGGGTCAAGCAATGTTTTAAATAATACAGTTTCTGTGTGATTATTTTGGGGCTGGGCAGCCAGAAACCAACAAGCAGTCTCCTGCTACAGTTGTGTGTATTATATATGTGCACATGTGTGCTATGTCATATTTGTAGCAGTCAGAACTTGTGATAGTTGGTTCTTTCCTTCTAATATGTCAGTTTGGGGCATTAATTACATGGCATCAGGCTGGGCTACAAGTGCCTTTTTCCATTGAACCATCATGTGCACCCTTAATTGTTTTTAAAATTTTACTAATCAAACTTTATTCCAGAACAAATAATTTTTGTGTCATAACAAAGCTGACTTTAAACAGCACATTTTCCTATATGATAAGAGTCTCATTTCCCTTCAATCTATAAACTAATAAATCAAAGCTACAGCTTAGCAGAAGTATCAGTTACATCTTTTAAAGCTTTTAAATGAAACCCAGTCACTCTTCCTGCTGAATCTTCTCCTGAGTCCTCTTCTATGGACAGGGAGGACCTAGTGAACACAATTTGTGGTTGTGTTTGTGCAATTGGAACCTAACCTGATGCTAGTCATTTTGGTTTCAGAAGTTTCTCCTTCTTCGTGTCCTTCCATAAAGAGTATCAAGATGTTTACCTGAAGACACAGAAGCTCCATAGAAGATCTAGAGAGAACTCTGGGCTATTATGTAGTACCTTTGTTCCTGCTCATACTACATCAGTTGAGAGCCAGGCACAGACAGTCCTATTTGGATGACATCTACTCTTGATCAAGTTAATAAACTGTGCATTTTTAATAAATAGTATTCACTGTATTTTAGCAATCGATCCATATTAATCTGTTGTAAACAATGTTTTACAATGATTCATATTCTATGCTTGAGGGTTTATAGTCCAACCTTCAAGAATACAAATCAAATGTGGGGTTTCAGAGATAGTGAGGTAGCAGTTTTGAGCATGTTGAATAACTGATTTCATCTCCAGAGCACACATGCTAGAATCAAAGAACAAAAACAAACAAGTTGTCATCTGACCTCCATACATATGCAGTGTTAGTGCCTCCTCTCTAAAAATAAATATTAAACAATTAAAGTAAAATAGATGTACATATAACACATTAGCTTAGTACTAAGGAACAAATGCAGGTGGGAAAAGATTGTGGGAAAGAGGGTGGTATAGAGGGTTGGAGAAAGAAGAAATTAAAATTAAATTGGATCTTGAGGAGGAATAAAGAATTCTACAGAAAACAAATTTGCATTAAATAGTATAACATTTAGGGTGAGGGTGAGGTTAGTGTTAGAGGGTTAAGATTAGAATGGATGATTAGGGTGTAGGGTTTAGAGTTAGAGGTTATGGTTAGGGTTAGGGTTATGGATTAGGGTAAAGGTTAGGGTTGTTAGGGATAGGGTTAGAGGGTTAGGGTTAGAATAGGGTTGAAGTTAGGGTTAGAACTAAGTGTAAGAGTCAGGGTCCAGGTCCATTTCTGGTCAGTTTCAGGATCAGGGTCAGGGATGGGGGTTAGAGTTAGTGTAAGGGTTACAGTTAAGGGTTAAGGATGGTTGGAGGAGGGCTAGGGTTAATGGGGATTAGGGGAGGGTTACAGTTATGGTTAGTAAGGGTCAGGGTTAAGAATTATGTGGGAGTAGGGTTTAGAGTTTGCTTTATTGTTAGGGTTTATTATTAGGGTTTGGAGTTTTTGGTTAGGGGTTAGGTGTTATAATTAGAGGGTTATAAGTCCATTTCAGCAATAGAGAGTTCTATGATAGAGGGTTATAGTGTTATAGGGTTCATTTAGGATTAGGTTTAGAGGGTTAAGGTTTGAGGGTTTGGGTTGTAGTGTTATGGTTAGAGGGTCAGGGGTTAGTGTTAGGGGTTAGCTTTAGGGATTAGTGTTAGGGTAATGGTTAGAGAATAGGGGTTATAGATTATGTTTATGAGTTAGTGTTAGGGTTAGGTTATGATTAGGTTAGGGGTTAGGAGTTAAGGTTTGGGTAGGGTTAGGGGTTAGTGTTAAGGGTTATGTTTGAGGTACCGTTTAGGGGTTAGGGTTAGTGTTTAGGGCTTAAGGGTTAGGGTTTTAAAGTTAGGGCTTAGGGTTAAGGTGGGGTTAGGTTTATGGTAGTGTTAGAGTTAAGGTTAGGATAAGGGGTTAGGTATTATGGTTAGGGTTAGGTTTTATGGGTTGAGGCGTCAGTGTTTTGATCAGGGTCATAGGTCTTGTGTCATGGGTCACCTGTCAATGTTTAGGTTCACTTTTAGATACTCCATATCATAAACTATCCTATCTTTGTGAGTCTAAATATTTATACCTAATTTACTTTCTTTTGTAACTTGATTTTTGCCTCTGGTAAACTACTACTACTACTATCTAATCTTCAACTCCTTCTGAGATGCATAAGGAAATTATATTAACTGAGTAAGCAGGAAGTATGAGCAAGCTACTTCGAAAAAATGTGAGAAATGACAGAAAGAGCTCTGCAACTTTGGGGCATCCATCTTCAGCCTGCACAACCAGGAGACTTATCTGTGAAGTGGGATATTCTGAATGGTTGTCCATCCTTGTCTTGAAAAATGTCAGCAGTCCTTTCTTTTGTGTCCTGCTTATCCTTTATAGTGAGTATACTCTCAGCAGTCAAGGAAAGAGAACTTTCTTGTCCAGTGGCTAACCTTTGCCGTAAAAGAAGTAAACTCCATGTGGAGTTTCTTTGATACCTATCATCTTTTCTGAAGTAGATTGGTGCTGCCAGGAGTAGACATGTCTCATTGTCAAAAAACCCATCTTAAATGCCATATTTTATATACATATATATATTTTATATACATATATATATATGAAGTGTTTGAAGATGACCTGTCTATCTAAAATTTATCTGTTTGACGTTGAAAACATACCTAATATAAATACAACTTTAATTTTAATATGTGACTAATTACTATCCTGCATTTTCTTATTAACCTAAATAGTTGGTAATAATAACTGTCAGGGGCTAGAAATTTGCATTACATTGTTAAATGAGTTGTATAAGTATCATATCTTGAACAAGATTAGAAATGTGTACACAATATTTTCTAACAAAAGTTATCTCAACTTTGTATCAATATACCAAAAAATCCAAGCCAATGTAAAATATCTAAAACTAATAGTTGTCCTTCCAGTTTAAAAAAGATTCAATAATCTACCTCTTAATCCTATTTTTATACCCCACCTTATTTATTTTCAGAGTAGATTCAATAATCTACCCTTATATCCTATCATATTTATAGCCCCCCTTTTTTTTTCAAAACGAGAACTGTGAATCTAATCTCCTTTGCTCAACTTTCTGTAGCAAAAATATTAAAACACAGAGACACATATTGGGGTTAAAGCTGAATATCAGAAAAGCAAAGCAACCAACAACTAGAGAGATCTTTTACTTCTACCAAATCTTTAGATTGAAAAGGGTAAGAGATCCTGTCTCCATGAATCCTCAGACACCACACTCCCGTGAGTTCCTGTCTCTTCCCTTTATATTTCTCTCTCTGCCCAGCCATATCACTCATGTCTCTACCTCCCTACTGCTGGAATTAAAGATGTGTGACTCCCAAACACTGTGATTAAAGGTGTGAACTCCCACCACCTGGATCTTTTTCTGGATCAATCTTGTATAGCCCAGGGTAGCCTTGAACTCACAGAGATCTATCTACTTCTATCTCCTGAGTCCTGAGATTAAACGTGTGTGCCACCACTTACTGGCCTGTATGGATAACTAATGTGGCTGCTTTGCCCTCTGATCTTCAGGCAAGCTTTATTTACTAAAACACAAATAATATACCACTACAACTTTCTTCCTTACCATTGCCAATAACTTGTAACCAACCCCGTAAACCCACTGAGTGACCAGAACCCCACCTCTTGGGAATGTGGGCATCGTATTCTTAAATTTGCTTCCTGCTGTCTGGGGGTGACAGCATCTTTAGCAGGTCCTGAAAAGAAAACTTAGGATTAACTTTTAAGTCCCAGCAGATGTAGCTGTATCATTTGTTCTTCAGTCTCTGTGTATTGGAAAAGTGCAGGGCTTGTCTCAAGTCCTGGCTAGAGTAGTTTGTGAAGCTGGGTCATCTCATTTAGCCACTTTGACATTTTTCTGAGCAGTTTATAGTCAAAACTTATCTTTAGGTGATGTTTCTCACCTTAGTGCTGTTATCATAGTCCTGGTGGAATCGTCATTGTGGGGCCCCACCCTCCTTCTGGTGACTTCAAAGATCACTAGTAGATATGTTAATGGTTCACTGCAGAAAATTTAAACATTTTAAACATCATATTCAGCAGATCTCAAAGAGGTTAAAGAATCAATATTTATTATGTACATCCAGAGTACAAAAAACCTTAATTCCTAGTTATATGATAGAGACTCAAATCCAAAATCATGTACAGAAATCCAGATGAAGACTTTTTCTAGAATTAGTACTCTATATGACCATTAAAATCATGACAAATTTTCAAATATATATTTTTGATCTTATAATTTTTAAATAGTATTTTCACCTCAAGAAAAGCTTCAAAGACTCAAAATAGAACCAAAGGATTATGAGATTCATGGCAATGAAATAGTCCCTAATTTTTGTGTTTCTTCTGTCCCGTATCAGGTGGCTCTTCTGACATGAGGCAGAGATTTTTATTTTACTTTAACAAACATGCTTGGGTTTAGAGAAAGAGAGAGACACATTATAACTCTAAAGCCAGCTTTAGTTTTTAATTGGAAAAAAATACAAAAAAATACATTTGCACTATATGTCTGTAGAGAAAAGCAGAAACAAAAATTTTTGATGGTTTATGAAATTTTATCCTGTTGGAAATGTGATATATTAATAGGCCAATTCACTCTTTTTCTTGAAATATTTTTTTCTGTATCATTTGTTATTTTCCTTCACATATCTTCTTGGTTCAGTGGTCTTCATGTTCCTTAGCTGAATGACTTCATTCTCCTAAAAAGACAAAAAACAAAACCCTTCCCCAATTATGATTTTGAGGAGGTTCCCTTCTGGCAAGTTATACCTGATCAAATGAAAATCATTTGTCTGTTTAAATTGAATGATGCTGCTGCTTAACTATCGCCTCTTCCATTCAAGAGTGTCTCTTTTCTAAATCTAATCTTTATCATTTTGATGGTATCCACAGCTTGTCTTCTCCTGTGGAAACAAAAGCAAAACCCCTTCCCCAACATAATAGATATCCTGGTTTCCATTCTGAGGTCAACATATTTTTAAAGTATACTGACTGACTTAGTTTCATATGTTTTACTATTATCCAATGTCTCTCCACAGTTGTTGTTCCATTCTCAGTAGCATTTAGAAAATTCAAAGTTAATTAAACATTATGCAATTTATTTATGGGAGTCCTTATTACCCCTTTCTGTTTATTTGACATATTATTTAGAGTTCAATTTTATCTTTCTATAACTGCCTGTCTTGTAGAATTGTGTGGTATATGCTTTATATTATAAAAAGCCAAAAACTTTCATTTTTTATAGAAATGCTAGTGCATTTCTGTCTTTATTTGTTAAGGTATACCCATGACAGCCATAACTTCTAGCAAATGTGTGCTTACCTAATCAGTCTTTTTCAAACTCAAAGCTGTTGCTGATTAAAAACCTGAATAGCTATCAATGGTGTGGTGTAGGTATTTTAGTTTTCCAAAGTGTACAAAGTAGAACACTTCCATCTGCCAGATTTCATTCCTTTGAATACCCTTTGGGTTACTTCCTGCAGGTAGTGGTGTTTGGTTGTGTAAAGAAAAAGTAGGATATTTCCTTATGATTTTCTTGGATTGTTGCCACATGATGGAAAAGCCTTTTTTTAAAACCTTTGTCATTGACATGATTTTTTAATGATATTCTGAGGCTTCCAGCATACTTCCAATCAATAATTGATCGATTTCTGCATTAACTTGTGCTAGAGGATCTGGATGACCCATATAGGATCAGATGTGTGTTATGTATATGGAATGATTCTTATTTCTCATTATTTCTTGTAAATGAATAAACAAAAGTCAATTCTGTATCATCTGGTATTTAGTGGCTTCAATATGCAAAATAACCCTTTCTGTATACTGCAAATCAGTAACTCTGTTGAAAGGTTCTGTAAATTCTACTAATCATATGAGAATAGTATATATTTCTGACTTTTGGATAGAATCATAAGTGCTTTGATCCACTTTACTTAAATTTTCTGAGTTTGAGCCCAGCCTGATCTACAAAATGAGTTCCAGGGCTATACAGATAAACCCTGTCTCAAAAACACCAAACACACACACACACACACACACACACACACACACACACACACACACACACACGGAATGAGATCCACCTTCAATCTGGATCACACTTTCTGGTAGTCACCTACATATATAAAGGATATTTGTTGTGTCTGATGGTTGCACAATGATGGTGAGATAGACCACCAAAATCTATTAGACCAACCACTATGGGCACACAAAGCTTGTTACTCATAGCGGTGGCCACAGCCATTGATTGGCTTCTGAAACTGTGGCCATGGGGCCTGGTTTGGGGCCTCCTCTTACAGTAAAATCAAGTACTAGGTGTGAGTCAAAGAGCTTTTACAACTTGAGGTCAGGCTTAAAGTCACATTACATTTTAAGTTTTACAACTTTTGTTTATAGGACATTAGAATGTTAACTTAGAGTGTTTGTGAAAGCTAGTGGCTGACACAGCTGCTTTTCACTGTGCCTGAAAGAATGCAAGGCAGAGAGTAGAGTCACATAAGGGGACAGTTCAAAATTAGGGGAATATAAGCAGAGGGTTCTATAGAGGTAATAGCTAGAAGCTAACCTTTGTCCTCAGTACCTGCTTAGCTGGGAAGTTAGGAGGCAGGAGATAACTGTTATAAGTTTACCTATGTACACAGTAGCTGCCAAGATGTCTACTCTTAAGGCACAAAGTGTTTCTTAAAGGTTAATGCTAGCTTTCTCTCTCTCTCTCTCTTTCTTTCTTTTTCCAAAATGTGTTTGGACTTATGACTTTATATTTCTATATTCCTGGACTGAACCCTTAATTTCTCTATTTTATTCCTGGATTCTTCAATATTGAAGAAGGAAGCTCTCTCTTTGCCTGCTTGCACTAGCTCTGGTTAGCAAGTTCATTTCTTTACCAGCATTAGAGCCTACTTCCTTGAAATTTTGGTGTGTACTGAAGACCAGCTGAGACATCGAGCCTCATGAACTTAACAACTACTAGACTCTTCAAATGTCTATTGTTCGACAGCCATTGTTGGATTACCTGGACCACAGCTTGTAAGACATTCCAATAAATCCACTTTCTACATACATGGAGAGATTCATGTAGATAACCTTGAATAATGCTGTTGTGTTTTTTTCCACCTGTCTGTTGAGGAAGATGTGATGGCTAACAATAGTGCTCATAAAGACTTTTTTCCTAGTCTAAGTATTCTCTAAGTATTCAACTTTCCCTGAAGACTACTCTTTATTATTATTCATTTGCGAACAGTTTGCTTTGAATTTCAGGAATGAAACTCCTAAAGGAATGGAACTATCAATCATCTTTCTGATGGGAGAAAGACCTATTATCTGTTTTTAATCTATGATCTAGTTCTTGCTTTTCTTTCCTGGTTATCTGAAGTCCCTGTGACAACCAGGTAAAAATTACCTTCAGTTCACATGATCTCAGTATGGTGCCACATAACAAATATCTCTTTTTGTGTCTTTAAATCTCTCTTTAGTTGTTAATATTTTGGGCATCCTTCCACATGTAGGACAGAGACATAGTATAATGTAGTGGGCTGTATAAGCTAGCCAGCCACATTGTGTCAAGGAGAAGAACAGGAAGTGTCTGTGAAGAGCAGGAAGATAGCAGGGTCTGCTATTGGAACCAGGGACACGTGCTATGGAAATACATCTCTGCTGATCTAGAAAAGGTCTTTGGATCCCCAGGGCCAAGTATCTTGCCAACCCTAAAATGATTCTCTTAATGTAGATATCTTATTCCCTTCTCCAATGTCCACCTTTCTTCCATCTTCACCCTCCCACTCCCCCAAGCTCTCCCCAGTCCTTCTCCCTTCTCCTTCCCCCTCTCCCCTTCCCCTGCTCCCCTACCTCCCACCTCTATCCCCGCCCCTGGCT
>PVIU01013209.1:0-56924 GCA_004026605.1 Ondatra zibethicus | reverse complement strand
GACTTAGATAGACAGGATAAAGAGAAGAGAATGCTGGGAAGGGGACAGAGCCAGAGAGAGCTGCCCGCCATGAAGCCTGCCAGGTCAGAGATGCTGAATCTTTCCCGGTAAGCCACGACTAGTGGCAACACACAGATTATTAGAAATGGGTTAAACAAATATGTGAGAGTTAGCCAATAAGAGGCTAGAGCTAATGGGCTAGGCAGTATTTCAATGAATACAGTTTCCGTGTAATTATTTCGGGTACACACCAGGAGCCGGATGGCACAAGGGGTCCTGCGCCGGGAATGCAGCCCGAACCCCTCAATACAACAATGTAGTTTCCTCATGTTGAAACCATTTTGTTGATGGAGGCTGTTTGTTTTCTGGCTGCCCAGACTCAAAATAATTACATAGAAACTATATTAATTACAATACTGCTTGGCCAATAGCTTTAGCTTTTTATTAAGTAACACTTATAAATTAACCCATTTCTATTAATCTGTGCATTGCCACATGGCTGCGGCCTACTGGTCAGGTTTCATCTGATCTCCTTCGTGGTTATTTGACATCTCCCTGATTCCCCCTTCTTTTCACTTCTGTCTCTGCTTGGAATTTTCACCATGCTCTATTCTGTGCTGTCATAAGCCCAAATCAGCTTTTTTATTAACCAATGGGAATAAAACATATTCACAGCTTACAGAGGGGGATCCCACATTATCCTGGAAACTACAACTGTATTGTAGAAATTGCCATTATCTTCTGTTTTTGGTAAAGAAATAAAAAGTCTGATTGCTCTCAATAAAACAGTTACAGCCTTGTCTTGCTGTGGCCTTTCCAGCCCAAGTTTACTTCATTCCTTGTGGCCCCATCAGGTGATCTTAGCTTGGTAAGTAGGCATAGGTGCTTAGAAGACTCCATGAATAATTTATCTAGAGATCTTTTGTGGGATATTTTTGCCCTAACCTTGCTTATTCTCTCTGTGTCCTGAGAAAGTGCGTAGGCAGAATTACAAAGGAATAGACTGATTTCTTGTACAAAATATTGCTTCTATTGGATGGTTATTACTCATCACTTATTCAGGTCTACAGTGAAAAGAAACAAGTAGAAAGAAATGAAAAGTAGCTGCAAGTTTCTCTCCTCTCTGCCAGCTTCCGAATAACCATTCAGAGACTTATATTAATTATAAATATTTGGCTAATGACTCAGACTATTACTGGCTAGCTCTTACATTTAAATTAACCCATATTTTATATATATCTGCTTTGCCACGTGGTTCATGGCTTGTTTCTCCTGCATCTCTTGGAGTCTCCTTGACTTCACCTCTTTCTCTTTGTATCTATTTGAATTTCCCAGCTAACTATATTCTGCCCTGTCATAGGCCAAAACACCTTTATTCATCAACCAATAAAGGCAACACATATTTGCAGCATACAAAAGGACATCACACATCAGAAAAGTCTGTTTTGTTCAGAAAAACAATACTAGATAGTTTCAGATGGCAGTCCAGTGGTTAAAAGGATGCAGAAATTGTCAAGGATTTTAGCACCATTAAAGGGAAGAGCCTGGCTGTGCATTTGAAGCCTAGGAACATGCTCCAAGTCTAACACTGCATCTAGCTAAGTGCTTAATTCTTGGAAGGAGGATGCCAAGTAATTCCTTGTCCCAGGAACAACAGCATACAGAACTTTCAGCAAATTTAGTCCTAGCTTGATAAGGTCCATCAAATCCTGCTATATACTATGTTTGGGGAAAATTGTGTTGATTGATGATTGATATGGGAAGGCTCTTCTACTGAGGTTTTAATACCCTAAGCAAGTAGGACTGAGAGGGATGAGAAAACTAACTGAAAATGAGAGAGTGACTAAGCAGGAGAGAAAGCCAGTAAACAATCTTTCCCTTCAGTTCCTAACTTGAGTTTCTATACTAAGCTTCCACAATTGTGGTTCATGATCTGGAAATATTAGTCAAACAAACCTGTTCATTACCTCAGGTGCTTTTATTTAGAGAATTTAATCACAGTGAGAAACAAATTAGGTACAAATGCGGTACACCAAAAGTGATTTTGTTGCTGGGTAGAATGTGGGAATGTTGTCTTTTGGAGGAATGTAGGAGATATTAGAACTTTAGAAGGCAAAAGCCACAGAAAACTGCACACAGAGCTTAATCAGCTATTCTTGTGGGACTAGGAATATGGGGGGTTGAACATAATGCACACACTGGAGCTTGAGTTCATAGGATTTCAGTGGGAAATAGACTCCATGAAAAATTTATCTATAGGTCACTTGTATATTTTGTTCCCAAATCAAGTCTATTTTATCCATTCCCTGAGAAATTGAGTAAGGGAAAATTAAAGATTTATTTATTTATTAAGTATACAGTGGTCTGCCTGCATGTGTCCCTGCAGTCCAGAAGAGGGTACCATATTTTATTACAGATGGTTGTGAGCCACCATGTGGTTGTTGGGAATTGAACTCAGGACCTTTGGCAGTGTAACCAGTGCTCTTAATCTCTGAGCCATCTCTCCAGCCTGAGTAAGGGAAAATTAAAAAGTAATTGGGTGTTTTCTTAGACAAATTATTGATTCTATTGGGTGTTTATTGCTGATGACTCATTTAGGTCTACAGCAGAAAAGAAACAAGTGGTGTAGAAAGAAATGAAGTCAGTTTCATGGGAGAAAAAAAGCACTAGGAAGATTCAAATGGCAGTCCTGTGGTGAAAAAGAGAGAGAAGATTTCACAAAGTTTAGATCCATTAAAGAGGAGGCCTTCTCATCATTTAAAACCTAGGAATGTAGCTTAGGGTAAGATTCCATCCATCTAAGTCTTCAGTTTTTCAATGGAATAGGCAACTTGATTCCTAATCTGAAGAAATAACTTCATGTAGAAGCTGCTGGAACTCTGATCTAAGCATGGTAGCATCCATAACAACTTAGAAGCCAAATTGAGGGGGGAGGGTAACCCATGTTGTATTTTTTCTGGAAAGAAGAAATAATCAAAATTTATAGGTTGTATATTCTTCCTCTTTAGTTTCAGTTCAGCACTGTTGCATCCATCTGTTTAGCGCATGAAGCTGTGAAGATGAAGACAAGAGTTGTATTTCGAGATGATAGGATGTTGAGCTATGAGATGTCTGCCATGGAGAGTTACATACAGGAAGCAGAAGTAGCAAAGGAGAGATATATATGAAATTTTTCATGGATATATCTAAGCCCTGTAAAAATGAAGCCCTCCTGTCTGAGACAGAGCTATGGGGTTTGTTGTTTGCCCTGCTGTTTTAGTCTTGCCTTAAACCAATCTTCACTCACTGTGTCCATATTTCTCTCTTCTTTTTTTCAAAATTTATTCTTTTTTGAACCAACAAGTGGCTCTGGTTCAGGAGCAAGTGGACTATCTCTGGACTTTTCAACAGTTAATCATGTTATCTGTGTTACTCCTGGCACTGTATTGAATGCTTCTGCTACTGTTATGGAACTCAACCGTCATATGAGAGGGGTTTGGAATACTGCTTTTGTTAATTTTATCATCCAGTTAGTGTATGCTATTTAAGCCATAAATTCTACCCAGGTTGACCCTGTCCAGGCCAATGATTAAATAAAGTAGAGGGATGGTTGCAGCACTGGTCTGGCTCGTTGGCATTGTCAGTCCTGGGGATATTCATTTAGGGCTATGTGTCTGGATCCTCTGTCGATTCCACCACCAATATCAGAATCAGAGTAGTGTCACCTGACAGGCACTCCTAGTGATGGCTGTACATCCTGAATTCGCACAAGTTTGGCTACAAATGCTGGATAAGTGGTAGCCATGGAAGGACAATACCTTGGGGGCAGGATGACCTAAGACAGGAAGGTCTTCTATCTTATAAAAAATATAGGGGGAAGATGTTGGGACCATTTGGAGTCCTGGTCTCCAGCTGCTCATCCCTGCTAGTGACCTTTTCTTGCCCTTCTGATTTGAGCTTCTGAAAGCTGTATCAAAGTTGTTTGCCAACTCTGCTTCCTGAGCATGCATTGCCCTGGCCTTGATTGAGGATCAGGGGATCTTCATCTGTTGGCCCACCTGACTGTGTTAGGTATAAAAACCTCCTGGTGCTGTTCAATAAAGGGCTTCTTCTACCAGCAGCTTGAGGGGTGAATGCATGTTCAATTCTGATGTCCTTCGCTCGGTTTTGGTTCCAGGCTGTGCAGGTGCGGCAGTGGCCTGCACTTGAGTGGAGGCTATGCATCTGATATGGGGGTGGGTACATGGTTTTAGAGGTAGCAGCTGTAGGGCTGCCAGAGGATTGTGTCTATGGAAATGTAGGGAGTGTGAAAATTTCACGGACTGGTGGTCTGCCTATCTCTTCTTCTGACTAGTATGACAGGCACATGAGTCTGCCTAAATTGGGAGCTGTAACACAGTCATATTCCTGTTTTTTCTGAATGGGAATATGTCCTGTGCCATTATTATATGTTGTAAATCTTTAATTTGTTTCTTGATTTTACAGCATGTGACAGTCAAGAGATTATCTTAAGTGTCAAAAGAGACTTTGGATGTTTGCAATGTTTGGGATGCTACAGATAATAAGGATCCTTGAACTTATACTAAATGCATTTTTATTTTTCTTTGTATTTATTCTTCTCTCATACTATATATCATAATTGAATCATCCCCTTCCTCTACTCCTTCCAGTCCCGCCCCCAGAAAATCCCCATTTCCCCAGCTCCACTGCTTCTTTTTCCCTTAAAAAAAAAAAAGCAGACTCCCAGGGATATCAAATACATCATACCCAGGTGCAATAAGACTAGGCACAAACTCATATTTCAAGGATAGACAAGGCAATACAATAGAAGGAAAAGGGTCCCAAGAACAGGCAAAAGTCAGAGACACCATGACTCATACAGTTAGGAGTTTCACAAACACCCCAAGCTAAACAACCATAGCATGTATGCAGAGTACCTAGTACAGAGCCATGAAGACTCTGTGATTGCTACATCAGTTTCTCTGAGCCACTATGTTACCTACTTAGTTAATTGTGTGGGCCATGTTCTCCTGATTTTCTTAACCCCTCTGAATGCTACAATCCTCACACTCTCTTCTACAAGATTCCTAGAGCTCAAGCTAATGTTTGGGTAGGGATCTCTGCATAGGATCCCATCGGCCCCTGGAAGAAGCCTCTTTAATAACAAGTAGGCCAGTTCCCAACCTATGATTATAGCAGGAAATAGTTATGCATCATTTCATTGATATTTTTTCTTGGTCAACTGTATTTGGTTCTACCCCTGTTCTCTGAGCCATTCAAGTTCTGGTTCCTGGCCATCCAGACAGTGTCAATTATGGGCTTCCTCTCACAGCTTTCTTGGCCACTAAGAAAGCTCTGAGCCACTAGGGTCACCTTTATAGTTTCCAGAAAGTTTTCACTGCACTGTTTCCACAGCCCCTATTAAAAGCTCCCCTATTCCAGTCATCTCTCCCTGTCTTCTCCCCATCTGTCCCTTCTTCACTTACCTGATCCTTCCTGTTGCCATCCCCACCAGCCTCCAGTACACCCACAAGATCTGTTTTATTTCTTCTTACCAACAAGATCCATGTATCTCCCCTAGAGCTATTCTTGTTACTTAGCCTCTCTGTGTATATGGATTGTACTGTGATTAACTGTGATTACTGTGATTATACTTAACTGGTAATATCCACCTATAAGTAAATACATACCGTGTTTATCTATGTGATTCTGTGTTTCCTCACCTAGAATATTAAAGAACTCAAGAAACTAGACAACAACAAACCAAATAATCCAATTATCATGGGGAACACCTCTAGACTGAATTCTCAGTAAAGGAATCTAAAGTGACTGAGAAACACCTGAAGACATGTTCAACATCCTTAGCCATCAGGGAAATGAATATCAAAACTACTTTGAGATTTCATCTTACAACTCTTAGAATTGTTAAGATCCATAACACAAGTGACAGCTAATGCTGGCAAGGACATATAGCAAGGGGATTCATTGCTGTTACAAGTGCAGAATTAAAAAATAATGAGCTAATTCCTTAAATGGAATATTGAATGTGGTGGATTGTTATTACTGATGATTCATTCAAGTCTCCAGTGGGGAAAAAAAAACACCAAGTAGGACAGAAATAAATGAAAATGAAAAGGCAGTTTCTTATGGCAGTCAATTGCTAGAACAGGCAGGAATTTTCAAGGATTTTATCACCATTATAGAGAAGGCCCTTGCTATGGAATGGAAGCCTAGCAAGGTGCTCTAATGGTAAGACTCCATTCACATAAACCTTCAACTTAGGGAAGGAATAAGCAAAGTGATTCCTAACCCTAACCCTAAATGCATTTTCTTCATTGGTGACCATGAGCCTATAGTGACCCAGGTCATGATGTAATTGATTGAATGAAAAACCTCCCAGATAGGAAGATGTATTTGAACATGTGCCTCTTCTTGGCAACTTTCATTTGATTGCTTGTGAAACCAGTAGGAGGAGGAGCCTTTCTAGATGAAATTCCTCATTGGACATGTGATATGAGTTTCTATAGCCTCAACCCATTTCCTGTTCTTTGTACCTGCTGTGTTGTGGTTGCAACTAATCGGTCATCTTTCTTCTTTGCTGTCATGACTTGTCTATCATTACAAACTCTATCACTAAATCACATATTCAGTAGAATTAACTGCTATTCGATGCTAAGGCAGTTTGGTAGCCTACAGTTTTCATTTTTGTTTGTTTATTTTTGAATACAAGGTTTGTCTGTGTAGCCCTAGCTGTCCTGAAAGTAGCTCTATATACCAGGCTGGCTTCAAACTCAGAGATCCCCTGACCCTGACTCTCAAGTCCTGGGATTAAAGGTGGACCAGCATTCCTGGATTTTTTTTATATTGTTGTATGATGGTTTTGTTCCTATCAAGCATATGCTGTTGTACTGAGCTTCACCCGTATCTTGAATTTTAAAATTTGACAGAGGATATCATCCTGTTTCCCAGGATGGCATGTATTCATGACATTAATATTGGTTGTGCCTTCTGAGTCATTGGATTGCAGGCACATCACCTTCTTCCTGCCTGTTTTACTTGGTTTGAATTTTTATTTTAATATGAGTATTTTACTTGTACATAGATATGTACCATGTGAGTGCCTGCTCCTTACATTGATTAAAAGATGGTACTAGAAACCCTGAACTTGGAATAATGGATAGTTGTGATTCCCCCATGTAATTCCTTAGGTCCACCTGTATGTAAGACAAGGAGTACTCTTTACTGTTGAAACATCTTTCCTGCTCAGTGTTGATTACTTGTCATCAACATATATATTTGATGTTTTCATTTGTCCATTTGTAACTTTTTAAACATGCATTATCTTTTAGTAAAATCTTATTTATGTTGCAGTTTAAATTGAGGCAGATGAATAAAGAGCTGGAGTAAATGGATAACTTTTTGTAGAAACTTCAGCAAAAAGCTCTGAGTTCTTTCTATCTTTTCTGTTTGTTTGATTGACTTTTCATGGGAAACAGATCCTTAATATATATTTATGGCTGTCCTAGAAGTAATTGCATGGACTAGGCCATTCAACTCAGAGGCAGATAGATATACATGCCTCTGCCTTCTGAGTGCAAGGATTAAAGGCATGATTCAATACACCCAGCTTGCCTATCTGATTTTTCTTTTTGTAGTTAGGAATTAATCATTCACATAATTTCTCTCATGTGTACTCTGTACTGTTGATCTGTTTACTTATCTTTTATTGTTTGTTAATACGCATTTCTCTTGCAAGGTGATATCCCATTCAAAGGGTTCAGAAATGACAGAGGTGAATCTTCCATTCAGTTTGCTTCTAAAGTAACTTGGTGATTAAATTATGTCTATTTCATGGAATAGTATGGGGAGCACCAAAGTTATATGGCTACACTGTCAAAGAAGTATATATTTGCACTGTTGTCAAAATCATGATTTCTGTTGTACAAATGTATGGAATATTTTAGAATGCAGTGACCTATGATGACTTGCATATCGACTTCACTTGGGAAGAATGGACTTTGCTGGATCCTTCCCAGAGGAGTCTCTACAAAGATGTGATGCTGGAGACTTACAGAAACCTCACTACTATAGGTAAGACTGAATTATATTTCATGTTTTAAAATAAGGGGACAATTGTTCATTGGTAACTGGTGCTCTTTTGTAATATGATTGAGAAAGAAGAAGAATGAGATGAATAAATCAGGCATGGTTGTAAGGTTCACCACAAATGGTAACTAATTTTTTTTACACCTTTCAATATATAACATACATTTTCTGGCACTATATTTTAGGATACAGTTGGGAAGACCATAATATTGAAGAACATTGTCAAAGTTATAGAAGACATGAAAGGTAATTTTCATGTGTAAGCTGATAGAATTGTACCTCTGAAGAATTTATAATACATCCTGTAAGCTTTAAACAAAAGCAACAGTGTAAATAATAAAGTGCATTGATAATTTTTAAATTCTCATAAAATCATATACCTTAATTTCAGATAGGTGAACTGCATTTGCAAGCCATTCTTTTTTTTATTTATTTATTTTATATATAGTGTTCCAGGCACCAGATCTCATTATAATGGGTGTGAGCCATCATGTGGTTGCTGGTAATTGAACTCAGAACCTCCAGAACAACAGTTAGTTCTCTTAACCTCTGAGCCATCTCTCCAGCCCTGCAAGCCATTCTTTTATAACCTATATTACCATTTGAATCATAATATGATGAGAGCTATACTGTAGAATTATCAATCCATTTATTTCATACTATTCGTATTATAAAATATATACATAGAGAAAAGGTGATAAGTATATCTCTAAAACTCTATTTTACAAATAGTCCATAGAAAAGGTAGTTTAACTCATATACTTGTGACTGTGCAAAGTTTAGTAAGGGGGCAGTTAAAGTCAACAGTCAAGGGGCAGCTGTTGTGGAGAGGCCTTAATGCACATACCACAAGTCTAGGAGGACAGAAAGTCAAACTGTGAACTCAATGTGGAAACCTTCTATTTGTTACTCTTCCTTTACTAGGTATATCATATGTTACTCTGGATACAAGCATAGGGATGTGAAAATACATAACATACCTCTCTCTCAGAACAATTAGAAGATAGATAGCAGTCCCCATGGTGAATATACTTGTTGAATTTTATGTACAAGTATAGGAGTAATTGGTTTTCTAGTCTCATTGTTAATATATCAACAAGCTCACATTTCAGAAAAGCACCATGAGTACTAGGACTGTGTAAGTACTTCTGTTTGTCATAGTTCACTTAGCAAATGTATTATCACTCATAGTATAGAAAACTTTATGAATGCAGAAGGGTTGTGAAGCTCTGAGTTTTTTCAGTTCTCTTCAAATATGTGAAAATTCTCATACAAAAAAAAAAGATTCTGTAAATGTGAACCATGTAATAAAGGCTGTTATCTATTGTCTTCAAAGATACAAAATAAGCCTTAATGAAGGGGAACAACAAGATTGTAAACATGGAGGTAACACCTTAAGATATAATTCCTCTTTAAAATTGGACCAAATTATAAAATTAATTCATACAGATAAAAATATTCAGCAATGTATTGAATGTGCTAATGCTTTCACATGTACCACTATCATTGCAGGCATGAAAAAAGTCAAACTAGAAAGAAAACTTCTGTATATACTCAATGTGTTAAAGCCTTTGCATGTGACAGTCATCTACACAGGCTTGAAAGAACACATACTAGATTGAAACCCTATGAACATAATGAATGTGATGAAGCCTTTTTACATCACAGTCATCTTCAGATGCATAAAAGAACATACACTGGAGAGAAACCCTATAAATATAATCAGTGTGGTAAAGCCTTTTCACGCCATAGTCATCTACAAGTACGTAAAAGAACACATACTAGAGAGAAACCCTATGAATGTAATCAGTGTGGAAAAGCCTTTACATGTCACAGTAGTCTCCAAATACATGAAAGAAGCCATACTGGAGAGAAGCCCTATGAATGTAATCAGTGTGGTAAAGCCTTTGTATGTCACAGGAGTCTCCGAATACATGAAAGAAGCCATACTGGAGAGAAGCCCTATGAATGTAATCAGTGTGGTAAAGCCTTTGCATGTCACAGTCATCTACAAATACATAAAAGAACACACACTGGAGAGAAGGCCTATGAATGTAATCAGTGTGGAAAAGCCTTTGCATGTCACAGTAGTCTCCGAATACATGAAAGAAGCCATACTGGAGAGAAGCCCTATGAGTGTAATCAGTGTGGTAAAGCCTTTTCACGCCATAGTCATCTACAAGTACATAAAAGAACACACACTGGAGAGAAACCCTATAATTGTAATCAGTGTGGAAAAGCCTTTGCATGTCACAGTAGTCTCCGAGTACATGAAAGAAGTCATACTGGAGAGAAGCCCTATGAATGTAATCAGTGTCGAAAAGCCTTTGTTTTTCACAGTAGTCTTCGAATACATGAAAAAAGCCATACTGGAGAGAAACCCTATGAATGTAATCAGTGTGGTAAAGCCTTTTCACGCCATAGTCATCTACAAGTACATAAAAGAAGCCATACTGGAGAGAAGCCCTATGAATGTAATCAGTGTGGCAAAGCCTTTGTATGTCACAGTAGTCTCCGAATACATGAAAGAAGCCATACTGGAGAGAAGCCCTATGAATGTAATCAGTGTGGTAAGGCCTTTGTATGTCACAGTAGTCTCCAAATACATGAAAGAAGCCATACTGGAGAGAAGCCCTATGAGTGTAATCAGTGTGGTAAAGCCTTTGCACGTCACAGTACTCTTCAGATGCATAAAAGAACACACACAGGAGAGAAACCCTATAAATGTAATCATTGTGGTAAAGTCTTTGCGTATTCCAGTAATCTTCAAAGGCATGAAAGAAGCCATACTGGAGAGAAACCCTATGAATGTAATTAGTATAGTAAAGCCTTTGTATGTAACAGTAATCTACAAATACATAAAAGGACCCAAACTGGAGAGAAGTCTTATGAATGTAATTAGTGTGATAAAACCTTTGCTTATAGCATAGTTATTTTGAAGGTGCCTCAATGCCTGTGTTATAGGAATGAATGCTTATAAGAGAAAAACTTTCATGTGTGAAAAATTGTTTAAAGAGTTGTTTTAATTGTAATTATGTGATGTCATTGTGTGTTTGTGTGGGTATGTAAATTTTTCATGCTGGTTTCTGAGAATGTTAGACCCTAAGAGCTTCTTGTAGCAAGAATTACAGGAAGTTTTCAAAAATTAGACCTTGGTCCTAGGAGTGAACATTTCTTAACTGCCCAGCCATGTTTCTAGTGCTGTAAGTATTTTAAAGCCTATTTGTATCATTTTGAAGTCAGTAAATAGGGATAAACTCATATGAGAGATAAACTCTATTCCTGAAAATGATTTTGTAAAGACGTTAGACGTCACAGTTGTCTTCAGCTTCAAGGGAAAAAAATGTTTCATTTATTTTTTTGTCATAGCCTTGAAGGAAGTAAATTACTTACTATGTTCACTGAAGACTGATGGTAGAGATCACTTCATTGTGGTTTCTATTTTGAAACATTTGAGATAGATACTAAAGTGTGCTTCATGTGTGACAAATCCATTTAGTGAAGTTTATTTTGTGGTCCTTATGTTTTTTCTGTGGCTTTTGTTCATCTTCTATTGTGCTTTTATTTATTGATACGTATTTTTCTGCTGTACTGTGTAGAATGTTATCCCCATCATCTAAGTGGCCCATTGTTTATTTAAACATCAGGCAGTGTGGTGATCGTACTTTTGAAGTAAGGGTGTCTATGAAATGGTGGTGGGTTGTTGTTTCTGCTTTTGTTTTCATATTTCCACAAATACCCGAATTCCCTTGAGATTTTCTGATTTTTTTTATTCATCTCAACTTAGATGTCAGTAATGATTCAAGAATACATTTGAGCCAGGCGTTGGTGGCGCACACCTTTAATCCCAGCACTCGGGAGGCAGAGGCAGGCAGGTCTTTGTGAGTTCGAGGCCGGCCTGGTCTACAAGACAGGTCTTCCAGGACAGGCTCCAAAGCTATAGAGAAACCCTGTCTCAAAAAAAAAAAGAATACATTTGAACCCATGATCCTTATGTGTCCATGTCCTGAGTACAAGTCTAAGGGTAGATGATGTACTCCCAACATTTGCTGTTTTGTCAACACAATTTAACAATGTTAATGTTAAAATGCTTACTAGAAGAGAATATAAGAAACACTAATGACCTCATGTGTGTATTCAAAGCAGTATTTTCAATTATCTGGTAGAGATGTAATAAAATAGGATAATCAATATTCAACAGTGTATCTCATACCATAGCTTGATATTTTATATGTGTGTGTAAACATATTAGAATATACACACATAAATATTGAATTTCCATGCATCTCCCTGTCCCCATAGTTAACCATTTGGTATTTCCTTTTGAAGAACTGACTTCTAAGGAAATTATTCACAGATGCCAGATAATGTAATGACACGAGGTTTTATTTTGAAACAAAGATTTATGGTGTTTGTGTAATGTGATTATGGGTTTGTAGGACCAGTGCAGATATGTGGAGACCAGAAGACAACTTTGTGTTTTTTCCTTTTGTTCCTTTTAATATGGTGATCAAGTTCAGTTTTCTAGCCTTCCACACTATAGACCTTTTCCACTGAGCTATCTCATTGGTGCTCAGCTAAGATTATAAAATATACATACACTATTATAATCTATAACAATATTTAATATATATAACATATATAATGTATATATTACATATTATGTATAATACATAATATATAAAACAGTAAACTATTGTCTTTTCAGATTGTAAACTTAATTTCATATGAGGATAGAGGAACACAGGACAACTTGAATAATAAATACTCTGCATAGGAAAATTTTTATATTACCATATATTTTAAAATGTGTTTATACTGGAAGGTAAACATTTGTTTATAACACTTTCTCAGAACTACAATTGAAATCTAGAGCATTGCCCCATTCATTAAAATTGGATTAGGGTTAGGGCATGGTGAGAGGGAGGGACTGAGGGGGACTGAGGGACCAAGGGAGGGAGGGAGGTGGCACTGGCAGTTCCCTGCCATCTAAGTCTCCTTTCAAAGACATATTTCACCATGGCCACTGCTTCCTTGCTTGCTTGCAGTTCTCTTTTTCCACCCCAGGCCCCACTTCTCAGACTAAATACCGAGTCACAGAAAATTAAAGCAGCCGTGGAATAGTTTTTTAAAAATCCCACTTGGATTTCACTTCCAGGAATAATATTGTCATAGTGATTTGTTGTGAACATTTTCACTTAGCACAGAAGAAATAAAAATAGGGAAACAATCTCCACTGGGAACAGAAGCCCTGGGAGCCAACCTAGTCCTGGGACACTGACAGACCAGGACTGAGCCAATGACCTGACTCAGAGTCCGTGACCTCAACCAGAACTGGAGTGGTACTGAAACAGTTACCTAAGAAACAGGACAAGTTCCACCAGGAGCAGAAGCCAGGAGCAAACCCAGTCTTGGGACACGAGCGGATCAGGATTGACCCAATGAGCAGATCCAGAGCCACCAATCTCCACCGAAAGAGGTACAAGGGAGTAACGGCTGAGTGAGTGAGCCATGTCCAGAGACTGCTGAGAGTCCAGATGTGAATCCGGGACCTTCAATGGAGTAGACCTAAGCCAGGACCCCTGTGGGTCTGAGTGTGAGTCTAGGATCTCCCAGGAACTAGGCCGGAGCCTGGACATCTGTCAGCCTGGGTATGAGTGAACCTGGGCCAGGCACGAGTCTGAGACCTCAGAGAGAGTAGGCCTGAGCCAGATCCAGAGTCAGTGATCGCCACCAGAACAGGTCTAACTCCAAGCCAGGGACTTCTGCAAGAGTAGATCCAGACCAAGACTTACAAAAACAGATCAAAGCCAGCAGCAGCCTGGGCCAAATTAGAGACAGCAAACTCCAAGGAAGCAGACCAAAGCACAGGAGCACTGAGATACCTCCAGGAACAGGAATAACCAACGGGGCAACTAGAACTGTGACACTGACTGTACCACGAGGAAAACCAACTTCACTTTGGATTCACTGGCACCTAGAAGATTATTCAAAGGAATCTCAGACAGCCCCAACCACACCTATTAGAGGAAAAGATGAGTAGAAAAGGTAAGATCACATGTTAAACCACAAAGAGCAATACAATTCCAGTAAAACTAAAGACCCTACAAAAGTAAGACCTGAACAACTAAATATGGATGAACCAGAAGAAAATGATCTAAAAAATAACCCCAAGAGAATGTTTGAAATGCTTAAAGATGAAATGAGAAATATACCTTAAAGAAATGGGGAAAAAAAAAACAAAATATTGGAAGATATCAGCAAACCACTTAAACCAAGAAAAAGAACTCAAACATATAAAAGAAACTATTCAGGACTTGAAAACTGAGATAGAAAAAATAAAGAAAACACAAGCTGAAGGAATTATAGAAACAAATCATGAGAAAAAGATCAGGAACCACAAATGCAAGCATAAACAACAGAATACAAGAAATGGAAGAGAATCTCAAGCACTGAAGATACAGTAGAGGAAATAGACTCATCAGTTAAAGAAAACATTAAATCTAACAAAAGCTTAACCCAAAATATCCAGTAAATATGGGACAACATAAAAAGGCCAAATCTTAGAATAATAGGTATAGAAGAAGGAGAAGTTCAACTCAAAGGCACGGAAAATTTATTTAACAAAATCCTAGAAGAAAACTTTCCCTACCTAAAGAAAGATATGCCTATGAAGATACAAGAAGCTTACAAAACACCGAAAAAATAGTCCTCTCGCCACATAATAATCAAAACGCTAAATATACAGAGTATTAAGAGCTGCAAAGGAAAAAGGACAAGTAACATATAAAGGTAGACCTATCAGAATTACACCTGACTTCTCAGTGGAGACAATGAAATCCAGAAGATCATGGTCAAGCATTATGCAGACATTGAAAGATCATGGATGCCAGCCCAGACTACTATACCCAGCAAAACTGTCGATTACCATAGAAGGACAAAACAAGATATTCCATGACAAATCTAGATTACACCAATACCTAGTCACAAACCCAGCCCTACACAAAACAATAGAAGGAAAACTCCAATTCAAGGAAGATGGCTACATCAACAAAAACACAGACGATCGATGATCTCATTACAGCAATTCCTGAAGAAGAAAAAAAACGTAAAAATATCATCACCAACGATGAAAACCAAATTAACAGGAGATAGCAACCACTGGTCATTAATATCCCTTAATGTAAATGTACTCAACTCACCCATAAAAAGACACAGGTTAACAGATTGGATATGAAAACAGAACCCATCCCTCTTCTGCATACAAGAAACACATCTCAACCTCAAAGACAGATATCATATCAAAGTAAAAGGTTGGGAAAAAAATACTGATCAAATGGACCTAAGGAACAAGCAGGTGTAGCTATCCTAATATCTAACAAAATAGACTTCAAGCTAAAATCAGTCAAAAGAGACAAAGAAGGACATTTCATATTAGTCACAGGGAAAATCCATCAAGAGGAAATTTCAATACTGAACCTCTATGTTCCAAATACAAGGGCACCTATGTATGTCAAAGAAACACTTTGAAAGCTTAAATCATATAATAAACCCCACACACTGATAGTGGGAGACTTCAACACTCTCCTCTCACCACTGGACAGGTCAATCAGAAAAAAAATGAACAGAGAAATAAGAGAGCTAACAATTGTTATGTCTCAAATAGACTTAACAGACATCTATAGAATATTCTATCCAAACAGAAAATAATATACCTTCTTCTCATGACCACATACTCGGTAACAAAACAAACCTCAACAAATACAAAAAAATTGGAATAATCCAATGTACCTTATCAGATCACCATGGTTTAAAACTAGAAGTCAACAGCAATACCAAATTCAGAAAACCCACACACACATGGAAATTAAACAGTGCTCATCTGAATCATCAATGGGTCAAGGAAGAAATAAATAAAAGGGAAAATTAAAGACTTCCTAAAATTCAATGAAAATGACCACGCAACATACCCAAATTTATGGGACACAATGAAAGCAGTGTTAAGAGGCAAGTTCATAGCACTAAATGCCTACATAAAGAAGCTGGAAAAAATCCCATGTTACTGAATTAACAGAACAATTGAAAGCTTTAGAACAAAAAGAAGCAAACTCACCTAAGAGAACTAGATGGCAGGAAATAATCAAACTGAGAGCTGAAATCAACAAAATAGAAACAAAGAAAACAGTACAAAGAATCAATGAGACAAAGAGTTGGTTCTTTGAGAAAATCGACAAAATAGACAAACCTTTATCCAAACTAACCAAAAGGCAGAGAGAGAATATCCAAATTAACAAAATCAGAAATGAAAAGGGGGACATAACAACAGACATGGAGGAAATACAGAGGATCATCAGGTCATATTTTGAAAACCTGTACTCCACAAAATTGGAAAACTTAAAGGAAATGGACAACTTTCTGGATAAATATCACCAAAATTAAATCAAGACCAGATAAGCAAATTAAACAGACCTATAACTGCTGAAGAAATAGAAACAGTCATCAAAAGTCTCCCATCTAAAAAAAGCCCAGAACCAGATGGTTTCAGCTCAGAATTCTACAAGACTTTCTTTCAAAGAGGAACTAATACCTATACTCAAATTATTCCACACAATAGAGAGGGAATATTGCCAAACTCTTTTTATGAGGCTACAATTACCCTGATACCCAAACCACAGAAAGACAATACTAAGAAAGAGAATTACAGACCAGTTTCACTCATGAACATTGATGCAAAAATACTAAATAAAATACTAGGAAATAGAATCCAAGAACACATCAGAACCATCATCCAATATGACCAAGTCGGCTTCATCCCACAGATGCAGGGATGGTTCAACATACAAAAATCTATCAATGTAATCCACCATATAAACAAGCTGAAAAATAAAAACCACATGATCGTCTCATTAGATGCCGAAAAAACATTTGACAAAATACAACATCCCTTCATGATAAAAGTCTTGGAGAGAGCAGGGATACAAGGAACATACCTAAACATAATTAAGGCAATATACAGCAAGCCAACAGCCAACATCAAACTAAATGGAGATGATCTCCCAGCGATTCCACTGAAATCAGGAACAAGACAAGGTTGTCCACTCTCTCCATACCTATTCAATATAGTTCTTGAGGTCTTAGCTAGAGCAATAAGACACCAAAGGGAGATCAAGGGGATACAAATTAGAAAAGAAGTCAAACTCTCACTGTTTTGCTGATGATATGATAGTTTACATAAGTGATCCCAAAAATTTTACCAAAGAACTTCTACAAATCATAAACACATTCAGCAATGTAGCAGGATACAAGATTAACTCAAAAAAATAAGTAGCCCTCCTGTACATGGATGATAAAAGGGCAGAGGAAGAAATCAAAGAATCAATACCCTTCACAATAGCCACAAATGGCATAAAATATCTCGGAGTAACTCTAACCAAACAAGTGGAAGACTTGTATGACAAGAACTTTAAATCTTTGAAGAAAGAAATTGAAGAAGACACCAGAAAATGGAAAGACCTCCCATGCTCTTGGGTAGGCAGAATTAATATAATAAAAATGGCAATCCTACCGAAAGCAATCTACAGATTCAACGCAATGCCCATCAAAATCCCAACAAAATTCTTCAAGGACCTTGAAATAACGGTACTCAACTTCATTTGGAAAAGCAAAAAACCCAGGATAGCCAAAACAATCCTGGGCAACAAAAGAACTTCTGGAGGCATCACAATCCCTGACTTCAAATTATACTACAGAGCTACAGTACTGAAAACAGCCTGGTACTGGCATAAGAACAGACAGGAGGACCAATGGAACCAAATAGAAGACCCGGATATCAATCCACACATCTTCGAACACCTGATATTTGATAAAGAAGCAAAAATATCAAATGGAAAAAAGAAAGCATATTCAACAAGTGGTGCTGGCATAACTGGATATCAACATGTAGAAAAATGAAAATAGACCCATATCTATTACCATGTACAAAACTCAAATCCAAATGGATCAAAGACCTCAATATAAAGCCAGCCACTGAACCTTATAGAAGAGAAAGTGGGAAGTACGCTTGAACACATTGGCACAGGGAACCACTTCCTAAATAGAACCCCAGCAGCACAGACACTGAGAGAAACAATTAATAAATGGGACCTCCTGAAACTGAAAAGCTTCTGTAAAGCAAAAGACACAACAAGACAAAATGACAGCCTACAGAATGGGAAAAGATCTTCACTAACCCAACATCAGACAGAGGTCTGATCTCCAAAATATACAAAGAACTCAAGAAATTGGACACCAAAAGATCACGTAATCCAATTTAAAAAAATGGAGTACAGACCTAAACAGAGAACTCTCAACAGAGGAATCTAAAATGGCTGAAAGACACTTAAGGAAATGTTCAACATCCTTAGTCATCAGAGAAATGCAAATCAAAACATCTCTGAGATTCCATCTTACACCTGTAAGAATGGCCAAGATCCAAAACACTGATGACAACTTATGCTGGAGAGGTTGTGGGGAAAAGGGAACACTTCTGCATTGCTGATGGAAATGCAAGCTGGTACAACCCCTATGGATGTCAGTGTGGTGATTTCTCAGAAATTTAGGAAACAACCTTCCTCAAGACCCAGTAATACCACTTTTGGGTATATATCCAAAGGGTGCTCAATCGTGCCACAAGGACATGTGCTCAACTATGTTCATAGCAGCTTTGTTTGTCATAGCCAGAAACTGGAAACAACCTAAATGTCCCTCGACCCAAGAATGGATAAAAGAATGTGGTACATTTACATAATGGAATACTACATAGCGGAAAAAAATAACGACAGCCTAAATTTTACAGGAAAATGGATGGAACTAGAAAGCATTATTTTGAGTGAGGTAACCCAGACACAGAAAGACAATTATCACATGTACTCACTCATAGGCGGTTTTTAAACATAAAGCAAAGAAAACCAGCCTACAAAACACAATCCTAGAGAACCAAGACAACAATATGGACATGAAAAGAGACTTACATAGATCTAATCTACATGGGAAGTAGAAAGTACAAGACAAGATCTCCTAAGTAAATTGGGAGCATGGGGACTTTGGGGGAGGGTTGAAAGAGGGAGGGGAGAGACAGGGAGGGGAGCAGAGAAAAATGTAGAGCTCAATAAATATCATGGAAAAAAATTTAAAAAATGAGAAATACAGATGGGAAAGACCTCTAAAGGGGTCATAGTGTTGGTAAATATACATAGACTGGAGAGAGAGAGGAAGAAGAACATAGCTATAAATATAAAAGTGTACAGACAATAATAAGTGAAAGGAGTAAAGATAATAAATATTAAACTTGTAGTAAAAGTAATAGAGTCAGAAAAATAAGCCAAATAAAGATTCAACATACACAGAGATTCTGGATTATGTATATTATTCAGTTTTCTTTGAATTTTTTTACTGTAAATGAGCTAAGTACAAAGAGACATTTTGCTGTACGGGCTACTAAGCTAAACCAACATGTATTTTAAATGCATTTTGTGTCTAAGGATATGTTGTTTTGGAAAAGAGGTTCTATTTTGTTTCCACAGAGGATGAAAACCAGTGGAGTCCTTACAGACTAATGTGGTTTGATGGACCAAGACCCACTGAAAGGTCTCCATGAACCCCACAGTTGCTTCATCCAACAAAAAGCAAGAATCAGTTGGGAGAGAACTATATCCAAATTCTCAAATACTGTTTATATGTGTTTGCTTACATTTAAAGGGGGATATGCTATAAAGATGAATACTTTGCATTAGTATCGATCTTGATTTATTGATACAAATTTAAGGTCAATTTTGTTATATGCATATTTCTGCTCTTGATTAAGCTATTGTGTTTGTGTAGCTCATTTAAAAATGTAATGTATAATTAAGAAATATGTTAACAGATAATCATCTATAATAGTCAAGCTTATCATCACGTTAGTTAGGTTTTTTAAATGTACAGAGATATATTTCAGATGGATAGTTAGTTTTCAAACCTTTCAAAAAATAACAGTATATGGCATATAAAAACTTAGGACTTTTCATGGTAGTAATATACATCTGTTCCTGGCAGTACCAATCTACTTCAAGAGGATGATGGGCATCAAAGAGACTGCTTATGGAGTTTGCTAGCTATTTGGGCAAGAAACTGCTATTGCCTACACTACTTCATGTTATGCTGTATGAACTGGGCATGCAGGACCCACAGAAAAATAACTGCTGAAGTTGCCTGAAGGGGAGACAGTCTTTTGGGGTTCCTATTTCATGAAAGAGTCTGCCAGACATCCTGCAGGACACAGAAGAAAGTGACTAACAAACTGCCAATATAGGTGTAACTGTCTTTGAAATTTCCTATTTCATGGAAAAGTCTGCCAGATACTATGGGCCTGTAGGCTGAAGATGGATTCTGCAATGATACAAAAGAACTTTGGGTGACTGTCTAGGCAATGAGATGTTTCTGTCAAATCTAGAGTTTTGGAAGTTACCAGTGCACCTCAAGTTAACGTAGGTAATATCATATCCTTCTGGGGTCTTTGATGGGGTTGAAGAATAGATAATTATAATTATAATTTTCCTTAGTTATATAAAAGGTAAAATAGATATAAATATTGTAACTGTAATTCTTGTTGATACCTGTTTTGTTATATGTACTTCTACTACATTAAAGTTAAAACCTTCCTTTTTATTTAGACAGCAAATAGGAGGTGATGTATACTATGAATAGGTTTTATTGCCATTGATTAATAAAGAAGCTGTTTTCAGCAAATTGCTTAACAGAATATAGCTAGGGTGGAAAGGATATATAGAGATAGTAGGTAGAGTCAGAGAGAAACCATGTATCCGCCACAGAAGACAGATGGCAGACGATGAACAGAACCTTACCATGGCCACAACCATGTGAGGATACACAGATTAATGTCAGTGGATTAATTTAAGATGTAAGATCTATCAAATAAGAAGTGTGAGCTAATAGGCCAGGCAGTGTTGTAATAATATAGTTTCTGTGTGGTTATTTTGGTTCTGGGTGGCTGGGAAATGAACAAGCAGCCTGAGACAACAAATGTCCTCATAGGTTGTGAATTTCCCTTTGAAACCCTAGCATCAAAAAGAATCTAAAGGAGTGAGTCACAAAACAATCCCACACCAGGTTGGAATTATGATTAATAAAAGGGTTATTTATTTAAAGGAAAAACTTACAGATGACCATCCTAAACAACAGCCCTCTGCGCGACCAGAAAAGAATCTGGTAGCCTGAAGAGGAGTCCGAAGCAAGAGAGGAAGCACATGGCTACCACTGCTTTTTCAAGCCAAAGAGACCATGCCCAAGTGGGTGGGTATCTTAAAGGCTATTGGCTAAAGGAGCAGAAGAAGCTCCCTCAGCACCTCCCCCTTTTGTTTAAGTAAGAGTTCTAAACCTACTACAAAATTATATACAATAAGAACAAATATCCTATTCAAACTAGCTTAAGTCTTGTATAATAAATAACTTGGCCAAGTCATAGAGGAAAGTAAATACATTTATCTAGTCTTCAACCCCATCGAACATCCGAGAAGGGAAATAATGTTACTTGAGTAATTATGAAGTGCAATCAAACAACTTCCAAAACATGCAACAAATCACAGAGACAACTGGCTACCTGGGCAATCACCCAAAGTCATTTTTGCAGCACTGAAGCAACCAACTTTGGCTAAGGCCTAGAATGACTGACAGATTATTTTTAAAGGCAAGAAAGTTTTCAAAACCATCTTACCCTGTCTTGGCAAGATTTGACAGTTCTGCTTATCCATATCCAGATACTATGTATGTTGTCACTAGTTGAGATATGGGCAGTTCCTTGCCCAGAGGCTGGTTTTGCCAAGAAAAAGACAAGCTCCAAGTGGAGTGTCTTTGGTGCTCAACAATCTCTCAGGAGTAGATCAGTGTTGCCAGGAGCGATTGTGTCTTTTGGGATAGTTGCTATTAATTCCTCCCAAAAAATTAGCAGAAGCTCTTTGCCATGGTTCATTGTCTTCCCATAACTTTTTTTAATTCATCAGTAATGAAAGGCACTATAATTTCTGCTGGGTCTATACCTGCTAGTTGATGAAGTCTCAGTTTACCTTTTATAATTAATTCAGAGACCTTTTCCACCTAAGTTTTTAATGTTTTACTTGGTTTGTGTGGTAAAAAGATCCATTCTAAAATAATATCTTCCCTCTGCATTAAAATTCCTGTAGGAGAAATTCTGGAAGGCAATATGACTAGAATACAACTAAGATTTGGATTCACCCTATCCACATGTGCCTCCTGTAATTTTTCCTCACCCATTGTCAGTTCCTTTTCTGCTTCAGCTGTTAATTCTCTGGGACTATTCAAATCTTTATCACTATCTAAGGTTTTGTATAAATGAATTATTAGATCAGGTGTTATCCCAACAGCCGATCGTAGACTGGAAATGTCTCCTAACAATCTTTAAAAGTCATTAAGAGTCTATAATTGGTCTTTCCTAATTTGTGCTTTTTATGTTCTAATATTCTGTAAACTTATTCTATAACCTAGGTAATTAACAGAATCTCCTCTTTGAATCTTTTCAGGAGCAATTTGTAATCCCCGTTGAGGCAAAACTATCTTTACTTCCTCAAACACTCTTTCTAAAGTATCTATGTTTGAATCAGATAGCAAAATGTCATAAATGTGATGGTAAATTATAGACTTAGGGAATTGCCTACATATTATTTCCAATGGCTGACTCACAAAGTATTGACACAGGGTTAGGCTATTGAGCATCCCCTGTGGGAGAATAGTCCACTGGTATCTCCTAGTAGGCTGAGAATTATTATAAGTAGACACTGTGAAGGCAAATTTTTCTCTATCCTTTTCTTGTGAAGGTATAATGAAGAAGCAATCCTTTAAATCAATAACTATAAGAGGCCATCCTTTTGGTAACAGAGAAGGCAGAGGAATTCCAGACTGTAGAGGGCCCATAGGCTGAATTACTTTGTTGACAGCCCTTAGATCTGTCACCATTCTCCATTTACCAGATTTCTTTTTGACAACAAACACAGGAGAATTCCAAGGGCTAGTTGACTCCTCAATATGTCGAGCATCTAATTGCTCCTGTACCAATCATTCTAAAGCCTGCAATTTATCTTCAGTTAGCCATTTTAAAGGTAGGGCTGTTGGTATCTCTAAAGGTTTGTTAGTTGCTTTATGTTCTTATACAGCCTGAATGGCTGGTGACTTTTGTGCATAGTACCTTATTACATCCTTCCCAGAATTATGAGTTCGTGGGACTGCAGGAATGTTAATCTGGTTATTCCATTGCTGTAGCAGGTTATGGCCCCATAAATTTATTGCACTATCAGCTACATATGGCATTAGCTTTCCTCTTTGACCTTCTGGCCCAATACAGTCAACCCATCTCATGCTTTGTTTAACTCGAGATACGGTTCCAATTCCTAGTGATTGAACATCTTCCTCTTGAGACCAATTTGGATGCCAAGATTCTGGAGTGATGATACTCATATCTGCTTCTGTGTCTATCAAGCCAACAATCACAGTTTCATTTATATGTACTCTCAGCTTTAGTCTCTGATCATTTATAGAGGTTTGCCAAAATATGCGCTTCTTATTTCCTATTTGAATTTCCGACTTATCCTCCAAATTTGAGCCATCATTTAGAACCTTATGGTCTTGCACAGAAGGTTCTAGAGTTTTTAATTTTCCTGGTGTGACATGTCCTCCACAGATACTAGGAACAATTGGGTCACTTTTGGCTTAGGGGCCTGTGAGAAGCCCCTCAGGGAGTTTCCCAATGGTATCAGGTTGCCTTGTCTGTCTGTTGATCTGCATTTATTGGTCCATTGTCATCCTTTACAACACCACCTACATATACCTGAAGGCCGAAGTTTCCTATTCTTGCCATTCCCAGATGAAGTATTATTCCTAGAATTTCCTTGCCTGCAATCCCTTTTCAGGTGTCCTAATTTACCACAATTAAAACATTTGGCAGGTTGATGTCCCCTCATTGCTTTGGAAATCACTCCCCCTACCCAAGATTCATCATCATAGTTGAACGTCTGAAAATTCATGGTATGCTGAATTCATTCATCCATAGGTGCTGATCTAGAACTTAAAGGCCCAATTATCTATTTACATTCTAAGTTTACATTTTCAAAGCCAGCGATCCGAGAACTATTCATCTCGCTTCTATGTCTGTTACTCCTATGTTCAGAGCCTTAATTAATCTTTGCAAAAAAGTCAGTATAGGGTTCTCCCATCCCTGCCTCACCCTAGGATATAACTCAATCCTTTTCCCTAGCTCTGGTATTCTATCCCAAGCATTCAAGGCTGCTTTGTGGCATAGGGACAATACTTCGTCATCGTAAGGAGCTTGGACCTGTGAATTAGCATAAGCTCCTACACCAAGAATTTGATCCTGGGAAACCTCCACACCGTATGCTCTCCCTTGCTGTTCCATATGTTTGGATTCTTCTCTGAAATAAATTCCAAACATCAAGGAAGGTCCATCTTCTAACACTGTGAATGCTAACTGGGAGAAATCATGGGGCGTAGCCCTGACATTAGAAGCCAAGTCCTTATTATTTCCTTAACAAATGTATAATGCAAGCCATAAGTAATGGTGGTGTGCTTAATTTCCTTCAGATCATTCATTCCTATCAACGTTCTTCTACCTTCTTTGGCTCCCTTTGAGCCTTTAGAAGTTGATGCTTTGTCAGAGTAAATTACAGGGTATGTCACTAAAATCCTGGGTAAACCAGTTCTGACAGCCAGTGGTGACATTGTATCCTGCCCTTGTGTCTTCTCACCCTGTTCATCAGCTCCAATAATTTCCTTAATAATTTCAAATCTCTTAATCATAATCTCTCGTAAAGCCTGAATCTCCTGACCTGCAAGTGTTTCTAGTGCTTTCCCTATGGTATCAATTTTCTGGTCCCCATTCTGAACCTGTGATTCCAAGGTCTTAATGTTTCCTTTCAAAGATAACATCCTTGAAATGCTCCTGGACATCATGTAAATTGGCCATCCTGGAGGTATATTCTGTCTGTTACCTTATCAAAACTCTGTGATAACTTCTGAATGTCAAATTCAACAGCCTGGATCCTCTCAGGTAAGTTCCTAGTAGCCTTAGATATGGAGTCAATTTTGCCTATCATGGTATTAATCCTATCAGTTAATGCCATAGACTTCTATAATGATATAATATGAAGAAGAAAACTGAAACCTAATAACCAGTAAATTGAGGTATCTCCATAGGCATATAGGCCTCTTGTGATTTCTTCCATAGTGGCAGCAAAAACCATGCCAAAAGTCTCATTAAAAATGAAACCTTCCATTTTACCTGTTAACCAGCAGATGGCGCTGTTTCCTAGTCATGACTGGAACCGATGCAATGGTGTCACAAATCCTGTTTTAAAATCTGCCCTGATATTTGTTTAAAAACTGGGGGAAAATGAGGTTAGACGTAGTACACAGAGGGAGAAAACCCAGAGTCCAGGCACAGGGAACAAAAACCCAGGGAGTTTCTAGCAGCTGATAGCAGCATGGCTTGCCCCAGTCGCCTGCCCTGCTGTTCCACTCTGACCTGATGCAGGGGGTCGTGACACAGCCTCTGCGAGAGCTCCCAACTGCGTGTCCAGCGTCCCTATGCTGGGACAAAGGGTCACGCTGCAAACACCACTGTGGCAGTGCTCTACTCAGTTGTGGTGGGGATTTCAAACAGCCTGTCTATTTGAGCCACCTGGATGTCACAGGGAGTTTTTGTCCCAGGGGGTTTTCAGCATTCTGCAAACACTTGTGCTCTGACTCGCACTGCCTAAGCTCTGCACTACAAGGGGGATTTAAAAGTTGCTCAGAAAACATCAAACCAGGTGGGCAGAGACTGTCCGAGCCCATGGATCCTGGGAGGCGTGAAGTTTAAATCCATTTCAGAAGGCAAATGATAGGGTGCATGGGGACTTGAAGCTGATCCAAGGTGTGTAAAAAATTGCGGCAAGAAAAGCTACTTTGTGAGATTCTATATTGAACTGCTGGCTCCACACACAGGCCGCGGCTGAGGTAGGGCTCGAGCTGAGCTGCACAGGCAACAGGCAGCCGAGCCAGGAGGTGCAGGGGTTGGGGGTGGTTCTAAAACCAAACGTTGAGTGCCAGGTAACAGAGTAAGTCACAAAGCAATCTCATACCAGTTTGGAATTATGATTAATAAAAGAGTTATTTATTTAAAAGAAAAACTTACAGATCACCATCCTAAACAACAGCCCTCTGCACGACCAGGAAAAAAGTCAGGTGACCAGAAGCAGAGTCTGAAGCAAGAAAGGGAGTGCATGGCTACCGCTGCTTTTTCAAGCCAAAGAGACCACACCTAAGTGGACTGGTATCTTAAAGGCTATTGTCTGAAGGAGCAGAAGGAGAATATTCTTCTTTACTGAGTACTATGGTCCATATAAATTGAACAATTAACAGAGTTACTTTTAAATCACATGGTGAAGGGCAGTCCATCAGAATTCCTTGTTGGCTCATGTTCTGTGAAACAGTCACAGGAATAAAATATGGTCCTTAGAGACTAAGAAGATGCTCAGTATGTCAGTTCCTGCTGTAAATAATGAGGACCTATGAGTTGATCTCCAGCCAAATAAGAATCCATTGGACATGGGTGCAGCTCGAGTTAGAGTTCTGGGAACCAGAGACAGGGGAATCCTGGGGTCTTTCTAGTCCATCAGTCTAGTCCAATTGGTGAGTTTTAGTTTCAGCGAGAACCTCTACTACATAAATACATGATGAATAAATAAACAAATAAATGAATCAATGTGGAGAGCAATAGAGGAAGGTGTTGACTGAGGTTTCTGTCCTGCCTGGTCCTGCAGCTGTTCAGTCCCAAAGAAATACACTGAGGTCTACATCAATTATAAAATTGGCCTGGTAGCTCAGGCTTCTCTCTGTGTCTGGCTTTCTTTGCATCTGGCTTATGACTGCAAACTGAAACTTCCCTCTTCCCAGAATTCTCATTGTCCTGCCTCTACTTCCTGCCTCGTCACCCCGCCTATACTTCCTGCCTGGCTATTGACCAGTCAGCGTTTATTTAAAATGCAAGTGACAGAGTACAGACCATTGTCCCACAGCACTCCCCCCCACTTTTTTTTAACAAGAACTTTAATTCAAATCTCCTTTGTTTAACTTTTCTACTGACCATTTTCCATAGCAACTTGTAACCAACATTCTAAACAAAGGCAAACATCCATAATCCCTTTTTTTGGGAATGTGGGTATAGTTTTCCAGGCTACTTCCTGCTGACTGGGGGCACTGATAATATTATGGGGACCTAAAGAAAATTTAGAATTATGATCAAGTCTTGACTGAAGTATCTTGTGAAGCTTGATCATCTCAGGCAGCAGTCTTTGAACTGTTCTGGATATAGAACTCAGACATCTAGGTCATTCCTCCTATTGGAGATTCTCATGGGGTCTTCCTTGATCAAACCTGATTTTTCTTAATGCAGAATGAATCCACAGTCCCTCATTTCCTATGGAAACAAAAGCAAAACCTCTTCTCCAAAGTAACATATCTTTTGACTTAAATTTTAAAGTCAAAGCATTTCAATATATATATTGGATTAACCCAGCAGTATTTAGAGTCAAATGTCTTTTAGCAGTTTTTGCTCCTTCCTCAGTCATCAAACAATTTAAAGACAATACAATTACATACAGTATCCAGATTTTCTGTGTATTTTTCGTCTTTACATGGCTTTATTTTAAACTCTTTCTTTTATTTTTATTTTTAATTTTTGCCTTTTTGAGACAGGGTTTCTCTGTGTATCTTTGTATGTCCTGAAATTCACTTTGTAGACCAGGTTGTCCTTGAGTTCACAGAGATCCACCTGTCTCTGCCTCCCAAGTGTTGGGATTAAAGGTGTGTGCCACCACACCTTGAACTCACAGAAATCCATCTGCCTCCCAAGTGTTAGGATGAAAGGTATGTGCCACCACACCCAACTACTCTCTGTTTTTCTTTTTATTTTAAGGAATTTATCCTTTTCCCCCGAGCATACATATATTTTTAAGCACACAGTAATCTGTTTAGAAGTCTTCTTCATCTTTGAATCTATCTTTACTGTATATCGCTCTTTTTCTGACCACATGAGTCTTTAATTTGCTAAGTGATCTTTAATTTGCTAAGTGATATGGCTAGGATTAAAGCCATAGCTGTGACAGCTGGATCCAGCCCATTCCTTAGCTTTTTTCTGAGGGTCTAGCCTCATGGCAGAGGTACTGGTTGGAACCACGCTTATTGCCACAATTCTATGGACTTTCAAGGTCTATGTCACTACCAAGAAGCATGCTGTAGGCTATTCATAAACACCATTTAAATCTTTTGTGGCAGAGACTCTTAAAAGGGCTGCAAAGTTTTTACAGCTAAAGCTGAGTCAGGAAGCATCTCTTAAATGAGAGTGTTTGCCCCAAGCAAGCAGAGCCCACCCAAGAAATTGCTGCTATCAAGAGTTCATGCTTAATCAAATATGTTTTCTAGCTAGAAAAACTTCCCAAGCTCTCTCAGGCTTTTAAGTGTATTTGGTCAGCCCCACATTGGCACGCCATTCTGTTGACCAAGATTTCTGTTCCACCCTGTCCTGCTGCCATTCAGTCCTAAAGAAATACACTGAAGTGTACATTAATCATAAACTAATTAACTCAGGCTTCTTATTTACCCTTATAACTTATACCAGCCCATAATTCTTGTCTGTGTTAGTCACGTGGCTTGGTACCTTTTTCAGTAGGCAGTCACGTCTTGCTTGCTCTCTGTGTCTGGCTTCCTTTGTGACTGGCTTATGACTGCATACTGAAACTTCCCTCTCCCCAGAATTCTCATTGCCCCACCTCTACTTCCTGCCTGGTCACCCCACCTATACTTCCTGCCTGGCTACTATCCAATCAGCATTTATTTAAAATACAAGTGACAGGGTACAGACCATTGCGCACAGCACTCCCCCTTTTTTTGAGATCTTTAAGCCAATTTGACCACTGGATTATACACACTCACACAAACACACACACACACACACAGAGAGAGAGAGAGAGAGAGAGAGAGAGAGAGAGAGAGAGAGAGAGAGAGAGGCTAATTTAAAAACCCACTTTTACAAAACCTGATTAGCTGGTAAAAGTCTATCATCAAGTTTCATTCAGAAGATGTCCTGTCCCCTCCACACAAAGAACTCTACTTACTACATGTCCTAGAAGCTTCTATGCCTCATTTGGCCTCACTATTAAATTCTGTATATTTTTAAATGTACAAATTGTCTCATGTTAATCTTTCCAGATCTCTCTATGACTAGAACATGATACATACAACTTGTAAGCACTTATGGGCATGTTAATGCCACATAAATTGGTGGTTGGATTTGGGGTACTGCTGTATCATCATTTAGACTGTAGCTCTTAATTTTTCATTTGCTTTTGTTATCCCAATGGATGAAATCAACCAAAAGGCAGTCAGAAAATAAAGTGCAAACAAAGTCTCTGAAAGAGCTCTAGGTCTTGCTGTAACTTGAAATAAGCAGTCAGCATGTATATCAGGAACAAGTTTCCAGTATCTAAGGTATACTCTACTCATCTCACTGCTATGTGCTGACAGGCATTCCATGCCTTGGAATAAACTCTCTACGACTAAGCAGGAGACCATGGAGACCACAGCAGTCTGGGGAGCTCAGGATGGCAGGGCTGTGCCTCTGCTCTAATTCGCCACAGAGCAGCTGGGTGTTTTCCATGCTACATAGTCACAGCCTCTGAGATGGGGCTTTGGAGCACATTGGGTTTGAGTTCTGGGCTGGACAATTGGTATCATTCCTAATTCTGTCTTTTCTTTCCTTGTGATTTAATTGACAAATAATAATTCCTAGTGAAGATAAAGCTTAAGGCTGGTGGAGAGGTGGTTCAGCAGTGAAAACACCACTAATCATAATCATAAAGATGGAAGTTCAATTTCAGACCCCACTTGTCAATCTAAGAATCCTGCAAAACCTGAAACTCCAGCTTTTAGTGATTGGACACCATCTTCTGTCCTTTGCATGCACTCATGTGTACATACAAGCTTGAATATACTCACGTGGGCACATACACACACAAATGGATATGGCCTTCTTCCTTGCTTTTGTGCTTTCCCAGATACAATCTATAGGATGTGCCAGGCAATTGTGTGTAAGTTGGCTTGTCTTGAAATTTTTCTGGGAAAGGCTGCTGCTCTTTTAGTATTTAGTATGTGCTTACTGGTGTTTATTTACTTGTTTTTCTTATCATTTTTCTTTAACTCAAACGCCCTTCTTTGGACCACTGCTTTCTTTGATACATTTCTGTGTAAAAGTACACTGAAACTGAAGTGAGATTGTCTACAGCTTTAGACTGTAGTCAGCCCCACTCTTTCAGGCTATCAGCAGCAAGGTCTGACAGACAGATCTGCACAAGTCAGTGAAATTCAACACATTATGGGGAACATGGTGGCACGCAGGCAGGTGCTAGGCCAGTAGTTGAGACTTATATCCCTATCTAAAGTTAGAGAGAGAGGAGAAGGAGAGGGAAAGGGAGAGAGAGGGAGAGAGAGAGAGAGAGAGAGAGAGAGACTGACTTTGGACTTGGCATGGGTTTTAGAAACCTCAATGCCCACCCCCAGTGATACACTTCTTCCAAGAAGATTCTACTTACTGATTCTTCTAATCTTTTCAAATAGTCTCTTCCTTGTGACTAAAAAAAAAAAAAAATCAAATCTATCCTCTCTCTGTACACTGAAAAAAAAATCAAATCTATTAGCCTATGGAGGGCATTTTTATTTCATGCTAAAGTTTAAAACTTGACAAGGACATAACATTTTGAAAGGCATGGGAAATTCACCCACTGGTGTTGTGAGATCTATCTCCTACTACTAAAAGCCAATTGACTTTATTTTTCGTCTTAACTTTCCTTTTTGCATACTGAAAACTATTAACTGTGGATGCGAAGAAGAGCTTGCAAGCCTCTCAAGTTTAAGTTAAAATCTTCCACACTGCTTTTGTTAGTTTTGGTTTTCTGAGACAGAGTTTCACTATGTTGCTCAGGCTAGACCCCCAGTCCTAAGCTCAAGTATACTTCCTGCTTGGTTTCCTAGGTAGTTAGAAATAACCATAAATGATGTGACATGAAAACATTTATAATTATAAACTGGTTAAATTTTTTTCTTCTGGAAATTTTGCTGGTATTTATGTAGCATTAAGTAAGTAAACCCTGTAAAGAGTTAGGTATTGAGAGGTCTTTTTTCCATTCAGCTGTATCTATGAGCCAAAATTTATATTCAAAATTACATTTTTTCATTTATGAAATAAATGTGTAAAATCATTTCTTTAGTGAAGGATATATTTTTTTCATTATATGAGTAAATTGAATTATTCTTTCCCCACAGAAGTAATTTGTCTATTGTCAACATACCTACATTCTTGTGAGTGCCTTCTGGTTTACAAGCTTGAATGTCTTAAAGGTAGATAGGGATATAAGAACCAAAACAAGAAGTACAAGTAGTCAGTGGTCACTTAAATCACCACTTCCCTGGTCATCTGTAGTAGAAGACTGCTCATTCATTGCCCAACTGCTCAAACCCAAATAATAACACAGAAACTATATTAATTACAACACTGGCCAAAATTTAGGCATATTTCTACCTAACTCTTCATCTTAAATTAGCCTATTTCTATTAATTTGTATATCTCCACGAGGCTGAGGCCTACTGGTAAGGTTTTGATTGGCAGCTGGCATACTTCTGCTTTGGCAGCTACATGGTGTCTACTTTCTTTCTATATCTCTGTTCAGATTTCCTGTCTGGCTTTACTCTACTAAATCATTGGCCAAAACAGCTTCTTTAATAACCAATGGTAATAAAACACATTCATAGCATACATAGGGGAATCCCACATCAGTCATCAGAGGAAATTAAAATGAAAGATGATTTTACATGATTTCTAGCACATATGGTACAGTCAAAATATACCAACACTGGGCTATAATAACCACACATTAACAGCACTGTTGAAAAAAAGTCTAGGGGGATGGAGACTTGATAATTTACAGTTGGCACAAACCAATCACACAGAGAACTATTTGTACAACCACCAGGAAAACAATTCTCCTAAACTAGTTAATAAAATAGCTACAAAACTTCACTGGTGTCTGAACAGCGAAGGGAGACTGGAGGAAAGTAAGCCGTGACTTCACCTTAGTCCTGCCTCTGGCCTGATGAGTCTAATCCTTAAGTTCACTGCATCACCAGTCACCTGCTCCTGCAAATGAAACTCCCCTGCACCTCTGCCAGGCTCAGCCCCATAGTAAGGTTTTGCTGGAGCTTATCTCCAGGTTTGGGTGTGGGCTAAAAATGCCTGGAGAGCACTATGTTGCTGCACAGAAGTAGGTGGCTGAGTCTCCAGACTGAGAAGCTGTGCTGTGCAAGGAGAGCTGTTTATCACTCTTACTAAAGGAGACTGTGAGTCTTCCATCTTCCTTTTTATTTGTCCCTGAACGTATGGCTATCAGTAATGCAGGGCCTTTACCAGGGAACTGCTGGTATAATGAGAAGTAGTTATATGTGCTGCTCTCTTAAGTGCAGTTCAGAACTGAAGTTGCTCTTTCCATGACTGTGTTGGCCATTCCCCCCTGTGTAGAGATAGAGCAAATGTCATTATTCCTGGGTATGTACTTCCTGCTTATGGTCTCATCATTCATGATTTTGCCTGGTGCCCCAGTCAAATTAATTCCATATCCTGGAGTTTCTCCTTCAGAACTTACATGCTAGGTGGAGGCCTCAGATTAAAAATGATGCTTTCAGGATCTTGTCCATTCCTCCTAGATTAAGCTTGGGGAGAATGCAGGTGGACTTTTATCTACCCCAGACCACAGACTCCAGCTTCACAGGAACCTCAGTTCATTCCTTCAACAGATTCCACCCCTCACAAACACTTTGTCTAAAGCTCTTTCTGACGTAAAAAACACTTCCTCATTTTTTCAAATTTAGTATCACTGAAAATACATTCATTGAAAATTATAAATCTAGCCAGGTGGAGGTGGTGTACACATTTAATCCCAGCATTCAGGAGGCAAAGGCAGGCCTCCTGTGAGTTTGAGGCCAACCTGGTCTACAAAGCAAGTTCCAGGCAGCTAGAACTATTCCACAGAGAAACTCTGTCTCGAAAAAAAGAAAGAAAGTTAGAAATACTCTCCTCATAATTCCAACATTATACACTGGTGGTAGAAAGGTGTACTGATATAGCAACCAAGAATAGCAGTATGTACTTTCTGAAAGATACAAAGAAAGGAAGGAGAGAGAGAGCAATGTTGCACTTAAGAGCATTTATCAAGAGGAACTGATATCATATGAGAGAGACACATAGATATGCAAGTTTATTACAGCACTATTCACAATTTCCAAGATGCAGACACAGCCTAGTTACCACGTGTCAAATGATAAATATAAAAAATATTGTACCTGAGACAGCAGTGTAATATTTAGCCACAAGGAAGAAATGAACTTGAGCCGTTCACAAGAAAATAGATGGTACTGAAAGACAAGTAGAGACAGACAACAAATATGTGTTCTCATATGCAAAAATTTAAAAAAGAAGAAGGAAATAAAATGAAAGTAAAGATGATCTGAAAATAGTAGCTATGCAAATAAGTAAGTGGAGGGAGAGTGAGGACAGAGGAAAAGGAGAGGAAAGCAGAGGGTGAAGGCAAAATGAATATGAGGAAATTACTATGAATGCATGCATTAAAATTTTACAAATCAGCTAATTTGCATAATTAAAGTGTGCTGATAATTGTAAGAAGTATACAATTAAATCAAGGATCAATTACCTTTTCCTTACAAAAGCTTATACACAAGCATACATTTAAAAGAGTTACAATGAAATTACCTTATTCTAGAGTACGATTAAGTCTACTAGACACTACAGACTAACAAATAAAATTCCAGTGCCAGAAATGGTCTACCTATTCTGGTATTTGAATTATTTTGCTTCCTATTACTAAGAAAAATAAATAAATATGTTTGTATGTTCCAGGGTAGGGGCATGTGGATTAGAAATGTTAGGCAAGAGGAAAAGAGATATGAAAGAAATACAGAGACAGAGGATAAATCTGGGAGGGCTATCTAGTGAATACTGAATATGTCCACATTTACTTTCCATATGCTTATACACCCCAACCCAAAAAGGAAAGAGGCAAAAAAACTGCTTTAACATGAAACAAGGGACAAGCAGAACAATCACTTGCCTCAATACTTGAGACATCAAACCACTATTTACTGAATTAAGCATTCAGATGTTTTAAGCAGGACATGCACCAGCATCCTGTAGGCAGTCACTCCCTGAGTCAAACCTCCTGTCTTAAAATTGAAGAAGCGGGCTGGAGAGATGGCTCAGCGGTTAAAAGCATTGCTTGCTCTTCCAAAGGTTCAATTCCCAGCAACCACATGGTGGCTCACAACCATCTGTAATGATGTCTGGTGCCCTCTTCTCGCCTGCAAGCATACATGCAGACAGAATATTGTATACATAATAAATAAATAAATAAATATTTTTTTAAAAATTGAAGAAGCAGGAATAGGCTTGAATTCTCTGACCTTTGGTCAAGGTGGAGTGGATCTACTTCTATGGGTCATCTTAATATCCAAAACACCAAGTAACCACAATCTAGCTCAGGATATCTTGTTTGTAGACACTCCTTAAGACTAACTGTCAAAACTTTGAAAGAGCAAGACTAGAGTGAGCTTAAGCTCCCTACCTTAACTCGAGGTAAAGTGGACCTACTTTGGTGGCTCCCACAGAAGCAACTGAGGGAGGGAATAATTTATTTGGTTTACATTTCCGTCATAGTTCATCACTGAAGTAAGCAAAGTCAAGAATTCAAACTGGAATGGCAGGAAACATATATGAAAGCTGTTCACTGGCCTCATTTTGCTTTTTGTATACAACCCAGGATCTTATGCCCAAGGGAACAAAGCTCTAGTTTGTGTCAAGCTGACAAAAATTAACCAACACAATTGACCCCTTGTCAACCTGACACATAAAAACAGCATTATTTAACCATAATATTTCCTTTATTGTTTATCCCCAAGATCTTATTTCAGTATCACGATATAAACCATAGCATAACTTTTAAATAACCAGTGTTTATTTACACAATGGGGTATTACTCAGGTGTTAGAAACAATGACTTCACAAAATGTACTGGCAAATGGATGGAACTAGGAAATATCATCCTTAGTGAGGCAACCCAGAGCCAGAAAGACAAACATGGTATGTATTCATTGTTGTAAAATTGTATGAGTTGGACCTTGTTGGGTCCCATGGAGGTTGATGACCACATAGTAGGTGAGAGAATATGCAATGCAGGCAGAACTTAAGTGAAGAATTTTATTGGGTAAAGGGAAAGGATTGGGGAGAGGGAGAGGAGAATATAGGAGAGAGAGAAGAAGAGACAGGAAATGTCCTGCCTGCCCTTTCAAAGTAGGAACAGCAGGAAAGAGAGATCAGGAGTGAGTGGAGCTTGTCTCTTAACGGGACCTTTGCACCTGCATACAAACTAGGACCCTGGGCTGACCAGGGTACAGCTCAGGGGCATGCATGAATCTCATTGTGAAGAGAAAATATAATGGACTATTGCTGGTGGGCAGGGGGAGGGCTCTAGATGGGGCATGGGAACAGGAGGGATCAGGTGCAGGAAAAAGTATTGGGAGAGACAACTGGAATCATGAGGATCCCTGGGGTGAGCTAGAAACTTGGTGCAAAGGAAACTCCCAGGAATCTATGAAGGTGGCCCTAAGATTCCTAGCAATGGGTGAGACAGAGCCTGAACCAGCTGTCTCTTGTAAATCGGCAAGACTTGGAGTGGAGGGACTTGGGCACCAACCTATCCACAAAACCTTAGAACTACAATTTGTCCTTCCGTGAAGAAGTGCTGGGGTAAAGGTAGCACAGAAATGTTGTGAGTGGCCAACCAATAACTGGTCCAGTTGAAGAACCATACCATGAAAGGCAGCCAACCCTGACACTGTCTGGATGGCCATGGCACAGAGGTTGGATAGCCCAGAGACTTTGGATAGAACCAAACATGACTAGCAAAGACAAGTCAATGAAATGATTCCTAGTGATATTCTGCTATATTCATAGATTGGTGCCTAACCCAATTGTCATCAGAAAGGCTTCACCAATCAACTGATAGAAAGAGAGGCAGAGACCCACAGCCAAACATTACGTCATGCTCAGGGAATCCTGTGGAAGTCTGGGAGGAAAGATTGTAGGCACCAGAGGGGTCAAGGAAAACCCACAAGAAAACCCACAGAATCAACTTACCTGGACTCATAGAGACTCACAGAGACTGAATCAACACCTAGGGAGCCTGCATGGATCTGACCTAGGCCTTTTGCATATTTTGTGTCGAGTAAATTTTATTGTATTATTCTAAAAAAAAGACAAGTTTAACTAAGTCTAAGGATATATCTGTGGAAAAGAAATTAAGAAGTAGTAGAATGATCTTCTCTGGAATGGCTTTGGTCTTCAGGGTAGACTCTGCAGCCTGGACAGGACACGCACCTTCAAGAATGCAGCATTTTTATTGGTCTTATCCTGAGTTTAAATAAGCTTTTAGCATCTTTGTCATATTTAATTTCATAAATGAAACACAGATATTAAAATAAAAAGAAAGGGTGATTTAAAACAAACAATGCACGATTTATTTCTGAAGTTTTAATTTGATATTATAACCCATTACTGAATATAAGAACCTCACAAATGAAAAAGTTAAACTAGGATGAGGAAGAAGCTCTGTGTATTTGCTGAGTGCCCAACTGCCTGCTTATGGGGGGTGCTCAGGTGGTTTTGCGACACACACTGTTGTAATCTTCATTCTAGTCTCAGCACTCAAGAACAGGAAACTAAAGTCTACCAAAAACAAATGAGTGTCTAGACAAAATGATGAAGGAAAAGAGTGTGGATATTGCTTTCCTATTCAGAGACGATCCTAATGGAGGAGAAGATTAGGCTGGCTTAAAGGATATATAATATAGTTCTAGACACGGGTAATACCAGTGTGAGAAGAGTTTGGACCAAGTGTAGGTGACAGCATTAGAAATATACTTTAGAGAAGTTAATGTGGCCCTAGCCTTGAGGGATAGCATGTATCTCCAAAGTGCTCACTTGAAATTTCCTATTTGTCAACACTCTGGACCCAAGATAAACAGATACAATATAGGTAAATGGCCAATGTACTTTAACTCAAAATAAGAGTTAAAAATTTCAATAGCTTCAATTATCCCAATACAGATACAATATTGTTAATGACCCAAGATGCATGTATTTGTTCTTTAATGAACCTGAGGTAACATAGATAATTTGCTTATTTTAAATAATAATCTCTAGTTTATTGAGGAGTATGTGGAAGAACCACAAGCTTCACGTACTCTGAAGCAGTACTGCCCCTCTGTGGACAAATAGGAAGAATCTTCACATCACAGTGTCCTGAGGTTAGAAGTCCACACCTTGAAGAAAGGTGTTGAATCTTTCTCTGGAGTCAAGATTTTTAAGATGGAACAAGGTTTTTTCTTTGTTGAATTAGCTTAGCATAGTTATCTTTCCTTCCATTTCCAGCCTTTTCTCAGTGCAGCATCATAATTCCCGATTTGTCTGTCATGCCTAACTACTTCATTCTGGAAAATTAGAGACGCCATTCATAAGACATAAGGACATAACAATGCTTGTTATTTACAATAAAGTTTTATACAATAAGCAAACAGCTGTATTTGACATGAGTTATATTTTACTGACCCCCACTTATGTAAAACACTTATACACATAGTTATTATTAAGCCATAAACATTCTTTTTACACTAATACTATTTGTTATTTCTTTGATTTTGTTTTTGTTTTTGTGTTTCGAGACAGGGTTTCTCTGTGGCTTTGGAGCCTGTCCTAGAACTAGCTCTGTAGACCAGGCTGGTCTCGAACTCACAGAGATCCGCCTGCCTCTGCCTCCCGAGTGCTGGGATTAAAGGCGTGCGCCACCACTGCCCAGCAAACTAAACAGTACTGTTACCAGCAATCACATTTTTGTGTGTGTGTGGTTTTTTGAGACAGGGTTTCTCTGTAGCTTTTTGGAGCCTGTCCTGGAAGTAGCTCTTGTAGACCAGGCTGGCCTCGAACTCACAGAGATCCGCCTGCCTCTGCCTCCCGAGTGCTGGGATTAAAGGCATGCGCCACCACCGCCTGATTTTTTTTAAGATTATAATATAATCACATCAATTTCTCCTTCCCTATCCACCTTCTAAAACATTCCATATATTCCTCTTTGCTCTCTTTCAAAGTTAGGGTCTCTTTATTCATTAACTGTTGTTACATATGTATGTATGTACATATTTATTCATAAACACATAAATACAACCTGATCCGTCTGTATAAATGGTACAAAGACAAACAGAAGAGTCTGTTATGTATATGATGTTATGTAGTTTTCAGGGCTGGCCAATCCATATTAGATGACCAGTTAGTGTCTTCTTCTCTATGAAAGACTATTTCTCCAATTATCAGCATTCCTTAGTTGCCAGTAGTTCATTGTCTAAGACTGAGGCTTTGGGCACTTTCCCCATCTACTTTAACATGTCTTTCATTGTCTAATTCAGCTGAATTTAGGCAGTCATGTCAGTGAGAGTTCATGCATGTGGATTCTGATATTCCTAGGGGACAAAATTCCACAGCAAGCTCCCTGATCCTCTGCAAGAAAAGATCTTATCATCTTTCCTCCCCTCTTCTTCAGTACTTCCTGAGCCTCAGGTGCATGAGTTAGATTATAGACATAGTCATAGAGGCTAGACTCTACCATTCCTCTGCATCTTGGCTGGTTGTATTTTCTACAATGGCCTCTATCTGCTAATAAAGCCATGGATCTTGGAGGAGAGCTTACAGCCACCACTTTACTAAACCAGTATAATCCCTAACTATATCTTAATCGTTTGTCATTTTCAGATACACATTACTTTTCACAGGGTCTGCCCACTTGGTTCATTTTAGAATGAGCCATTTATTCTCTTTTATTGAATCATAGAATTTTTAGTCTCTTTAAGCTTAGTTGAGCAAGATTTATGTTTGAGCATTTCTCATAGTTGATGTTCTCTTTATTTTCTTAAAGACATTCAGATCTCTGTCTAGAAAACTTCAAAGTAGTGATGCGGAAATTTAAATATATGGAAATGTAATTCAAAATAATGAATTAAAAATTCAGTACCTTCAGTTTTCCCCCAGTGTCTTCCGTAAATTCAATAAAATAGCATGAAAAGTCCAAGCAGCATGTTTTTAACTGATAAATTGAATGTAGACCTGCCCAGTGGAAGACAAATGCAGATTAGGGGGATGCATCTTCCCTAGCTTTCCAGGACCTATATAGTCCAGGTGATACCAACCATGGAAGAGTAAGCTTCGGCTTCCCTGGTCTGTCTCCCTGTGAAGGGCAGCCATGGAGTAGAGGGCCACCGCTTATCTGACAGGCTCTCCAGGGCCTGTTGTGGGCAGTGCTCTCCAGGCCACGTTTCTGCGTTGTGCTGGCAGCCAGGCTCTCAGCCACAGGAGCAGCTGAGGTGCTGAAAGCCCTTACAGACGGCTGTCTCCTGAGCTCAGGATGTGCTGATGTTCTGCTCCCTTCTTTGTAATTATGGGGACGGCCTGAGAAGAGGTGTTAATTCAAGCTAGTGACAGAACTGTGGATGTGACTTTCGTCCTGCTACCCCAGAAACAGGATGCTAGTGAACTTCCCCTTCAGTTTACCTTTGGAGATAAAAGCTGTTTGGAGAATAAACGCAGGTGATCTTCAGGATTTGAATGAACCTTAAGACTGCCTTCTGATATTGTTGCGTGAAATGTGTCTCAATTATTCCTGCACCTCCACGCCAATCCAGGGAGATAGTTTATGTTGGGATTGAACACTGAAATCTGTCTGGCCCTGTGAAGGGTAGGCACGGAAGAGGGGAGCAAAGCGTCCCTGGCAGGGCTTCTCAGGTCCAGTCCAGCCCTGCATAGGCCAGGCATGGAACAGTGTTTGCAGGTACCACAGCCTGGCTCACCAGTAAATGGCCAACCCTGTGGAGGCCAGCAGGGGAAGATGGGGGTGCGGCTTTTTTTCCTCAGCTCCCAAGGCCTGTCCTTTCCTGGGGAGGCCTTCTGTGGAAGAATGTGGTGCAGCTAACCTCACCTGGTTCCCAAGAGCTTGTCTGGCACAGGGAGTCCCGCTGTTGAGGAGGGACCCATTTTCCTGGCCTGGTAGGCCCTGGGGAGGCTAGCTGCAGAACAGGGGGTACAGCAACCCTGGGCTTGTAGTACCTCAGGTGATCATTCATGGAAGAGTGGGTACAGGCCAGCCACAGAGCAGGGGGAGCAGCTTCCATGGCCTGGCACCCCAGGGAATGGCTTACCCAGGGGAGGCGAGCCATGGTTCTGGGGACATAGTGTCCCTACCCTGCCTCTCTAGGACCTGTCACACCCTGAGGTGGACAGCCATAGAAGAGGGGGACAAAGCTTATCTAACCAGACTCTCCATGGCCTGTATGGCTCTGCAGAGTGCAGCTGAGGAAGAGTAGTAGCAGGTTCCCCAGCCTGATTGTCCAGGGAATGTCTGGTCCTGCAGTGGCTAGCCTTGCAAAAGGGAGGCACAGCTTCCAAGCCTAGCTTCCTAGGGAATATCTGGCCTTGGGGAGTCCAACCTTTGAAGAAGAGACATGACTGCCTGGCCTGACTCCTCAGGGCCTATCCTGTCCTCGGGAAGCCAGTCAAGGAAGATGTGGCACAGCTTCCCCTCTCTGGCCCTTCAGGAAATGGCTGGTCCTGGGGATCCAGCTGTGGTGGAAGGCACAGATTATGTGATTTGGAACCCCAGGGCTTGGCCATCCCTGATTGGATCAACAAATTAGAGGGAGGACTGTTGATAAACCAAGGACCACCTAGCCTGCCTTCAGTGACCCAGCACCAGAGGTCACAGCCACCAATTATTCTCCCTATATGAATGCACTATACCCCTTTAAAAGGTCCTCACATTCACAGCCTGCTCTGTCTCCCTTTCTGCCTCTGTCTCTGTGTGTCTGTCTGTCTTTTCCTCCCTTCTCTTTCTTTCTTGTCCTTGCTGAGGTGGCCTTTACCCCTCCCCCAGTAAATCTCGTGTGAGATCTGTTGCATGGTGACTTTGTAGCTCCCAACCTGCCAAGGTTCTCCACTGGAACCTAACCCTCTCCCCAAAGTCAAACATGAGAAGTGGTCTCTTGGTGTCTGCCACTACCTGGGTGTGGCAGGGAGGCCAGTTAGGAGGAGGAGGAGGCTCAGCGGGTGGCAGAATCTGGGGACTCCCTTGCTCCAGGTCTACCCCTTAGTAATGAGTGCTTGTGTAAAAACTGAATGTCAGTCTCCTCCACTGGAAACTGGAGACAATAGTATGGAATCTCACGGGAATGCAAGGAAGATTAAATGAATTACAGCCGAACCAGCCTTGGCTAGGCAAGCAACAGAGCTTTTCAATTCCAAGGAGTCTCTAATTGAGTAAGAATGCTAAATAATTGATAACACAGCTGCCTGATATTCTTATACTTCAGACATACCACTTCAAAGTTTGGGTTATTTCATAATTCTTGCTAGTGTATGGTAAGAAGTTACATTGAGATGAAAATGGCATTGCGTCCTGCCAGGCAGACTAGGCCTGCATAACAAGTGTCCAAAATCCCAAAATGTCCATTTACTCTATGGAAAGAAACAGAAATACAATTCCAACTCAAAAAATAATGAAAACTATCATGACTACCCTGGGGGATGCGAAAAGATTTTTGAATTAGTTTTATTTTAAAATTTTACTTATTTAACTATTTCTGCCTGCTTCTATGTCTGTGTATCATGGGTGTGCCCAGTACATAAGAATGCGAGAAGACAGTGTCAGATAACCTGGAACTGAAAAACTGGAGTTACCTATGGTCATGAGGCACCAAATGCATGCTGAGACCTGAGTCAGATTCTCTACAAGAAAAACAAGTGCTTTTAACTACTAACATAACTGTCCCTACCATTAAATTTAAAATACAGCCGGGTGGTGGTGGCACACACCTTTAATCCCAGCACCCGGGAGGCAGAGGCAGGTAGATCTCTGTGAGTTCGAGGCCAGCCTGGTCTACAAGAGCTAGTTCCAGGACAGGCTCCAAAGCCACAGAGAAATTCTGTCTCGAAAAACCAAAAAAAAAAAAAATTTAAAATACAAATTTAGTACAGCAAAGTGCTGTGGGACAATGGTCTGTACCTGTCACTTGTATTTTAATAAAATACTGATTGGCCAGTAGCCAGGCAGGAAGTATAGGCAGGGTGACCAGGCAGGAAGCAGAGGTGGGGCAATGAGAACAGGAGAATTCTCGGAAGAGGAAAGGTCAGTCTGCAGTTGTCACCCAGACACAGAGGAAGCAAGATGTGACTGCCTTGCCAAAAAAGGTACCAAGCCACATGACAAACACAGACAAGAATTATGGGCTAATATAAGTTATAAGAGTTATAATAATCCTGAGCTAATAGGCCAACCAGTTTATAATGAATGTAGACCTCTGTGTGTTTCTTTGGGACTGAATGACTGCAGGATGGGGCGGGACAGAAACTTCTAACAACAGCCAACTTTCAGAACTATCAAGACTATTTTTAGTAAGTATATATAGATATATAACACTTTGATTACATTTCTTTTTTTTTGCTCTGAAGTTAATACTATATTTTTATTTTTTTAATTTTTGCTCAACTTTCTGTGTATCACTAATTCATCCAAATATATCTCTATCTGTAAATGGAGACTGTGCTTTCATTTCCTGGTCACCCAGACCTGAATAATCACACAGAAACTTTATTGATTACAATACTGTTTGACCAATGCATCAGGTGTATTCCTAGATACCTCTTACATCTTAAATTAACCAATTTCTTTTCATCTATGTATCATCACAAGGCTGTGGCTTACTGGTAATGTTTTGGCATCTTTCTCCTTCAGTAGCTACATGGTGTCTCCTTGGCTCCACTTACTCTCTCTCTCTACCTCTGTTCAGATTTCTCACCTGGATTTATTCTACTAAGCTATTGGCCAAAACAGCTTTATTCATCAACCAATAAAAGCAACACATATACAGAAGGACATCCCACATCATCTCTCCTTTTCTATCTAATTAAAGGAAAGCTTTAACTTTAACATAGTAAAATTACATATACAAAACAGTAATCAAGCAAGAATTGTAATTACAACATTTAGTCCATTTACATTTGACAAATTAAGGAAAATACTCTAGCATCTGTCCTATTTTTGTGAGTCTAAAGTTTTATATATAAATTATCTTTTATCATAACTAAGAAAACTGTAATTATAACTATCTAGTCTTCAACTCCATCAAAGAATGCAGAAGAATATAATATTACCTAAGTAAATAGGAAGTGTATTGTAAACAACTTCCAAAGTTCTAGAATTGACAGAGACATCTAATTGCCTGGACAGTTATCCAAAGATCTTCTGTAATGTTGGGGCATCCATCTTCAGCCTATAGGCCCACAATATCTGACAGACTTTTCAGTGTTTGAACATCTGTTTTGCCTTGTACTGTCAATATTTATCATTTTCTTTCTTCTATGTCTTGTAGAATGCCTGGAAGTTTCTTCTGTGAAACAGAGACCCTGAAGGACAATGTTGTCTTTTGGAAAGTTCAGCAGTCATTTTTCTGTGGTTCCTGCATGTCCAGTTCATACAGCATACCATAAAGCAGTCCAGGCAAGAACAGTTTCTTGCTCAAATGGCTAGCTGTCACATTGAAGGCAAATTCCATAACACATTTCTTCAATGCCCATCAACCTCTCTGGAGTAATTGGTACTGCCAAAAGCAGACATGTCTTACTGTCAAAAAAGTCTAAGTTCTTAAAACCTTTTAAATGTCATGTTCTGTAGGTCTTTGAAGTATTGAAGATTATCTATCTAAGTGAAATATATCTCTATAGAACTAGAAAACCTAACATGACTAAAAGTTTGATTATTATAGATGACTATCTATTAATCTGCATTTCGTAATAATACATTACATTTTAAATGAGCTGTATAATACCTTAAACAAGAGCATATATATATATATAGTAACAAAATTGACCTCAAATTAGTATCAATAATCCAAAATCCATATCAATATAAAATATTCATTTCTATATTATACCCCTCCTTTTTCTTAGAAAGAAATTGACTGTAACCATTAACCATTTATAATCAACTCCTTTTAAATAAAAAACAAACATTTCTAAACAATTATTTTGGGAATTTGAGCATAGTTTTCTCCAAACTGCTTCCTGCTATTTGTTGGGCAAAGTACTTTTAGGGTTCACAGAGACCTTTTGGGGGTCTTGTTTCATCAAACCACATTAACCTGGAAGGAATCCACAGGTTCCCATCCTATGTGGAAACAAAAGAAGAACCTCTTTTTCAAAGTGACATATCCTTAGATTCAAATTTTTAAGTCAAGATATCTTTAAAATATACATGTTGGTTAGGCTTAGCAGCCCCCAGTATCGGTCAAAAAAATTCAAAGAAAACACAATAATATACATAATCCAGATTCTTTGTGTATTTTTCATCTTTTCATGGCCCATTATGACTTTTATTCTATTTTTCCTTTAAGAACCTCAGTTTATGGCTCACATTTAAACCATTTGTAATGAGATCTGGCGCCCTCCTCTGGCATGTGGGCATACATGGAGACAGAATGTTGTATACATAATAAATAAATCTTTAAAAAAAAGAACCTCAGTTTAATATCTTTATTTTCTTTAATCTATGACTCTGCCTATCTTTTACCCTCTCTGTCTTAAGCCCATGCACATTTACAAAACTTACTGTGGACTATTTAGAGGCCTTTTGTCTAAATCTGTCTTTACTGTAATCCTTTTCTGACCAGGAGCATTTTTTAAAATGCTAAACAGGTGTGGCTAGAACTAACGTAGCTTTGCCCGTTGGCTCTGCCCCATCCAACATGGTGGAGACATGTTCACTGTTTCTGTGAGCCATATTCACTGCCCCAGCTCCAGGGATATAGCAGGTCTGTGTCACCATCAAGCAACTAGTAGCATGCTGCTCACAAACCCCATTTAAATGCTCCATGGCAGAATCTCCTGAAAGAGCCAGAGCCATTCATGGTGCCAACATGAACCAGGAAACTGTCTCTTAAAGAAGTTGTGCCTCTGCTTGCTGCCAGCAAACAGAACCTGTCTGAAAAATGTGGCTACCAAGAAGATGCAATTGACCTGCATTTTTGTGTGTTTAGAAGCACTTTTCTTTTAAGCTTCCTTAGGTTTTATGTAAACATACATTGCTAAATGTTGGGTACCATTTTGTAAACAGAGACTGTGCTTTCACTTCCCAACCACAGAGACCTAAATAATCACACAGAAACTAAATTAATAACAACACTGTTTGACCAATGGTTCACGTGTATTTCTAGATAGCTCTTACATCTTAAATTAACCCATTTCTATTCATCTATGTATCACCACAAGGCTGTGGCTTGCCAGTAGTGTTCCTGACATCTTTCTCCTTTGGTGGCTACATGACATCTCCTGGACTCCACCAACACTCTATCTCTGTTTGGATTTCCCACCTGGCTTTGCTCTGCTAAGTCATTGGCCAAAACAGCTTTATTCATCAACTAATAAAAGCAACACATAAACAGAAGAACATCCCACATCATCTATCTGTATATACGTACATACATACATATAGATATCTGTACATGTATAATTCCTCTTAGCGGGTAATTGTCCTCTCTAACAACTGTGAACCTAGCTCTGTCTCCCTGGTCTAGTGTGACCAATGATTAACTCATATATTGCCAGGGGTCTCTATCTACACTGGATGTATCCAGATTCTTAGCATCTTGTTCAAACCATTGAAGAACACATAACAAAAAGAAGCTAAGGAATTTAATCAGAAGCAAACAGAGTACAGGACAGATAGACCACAAGAAAGCATTGGGCTCTGAGTGAGGGTCATTCAAGAGCCACTGGTTGCTTCATAAGGTTTCTTTTCCATTTCAAAAGGAGGGGGAATATTTACTAAGAGTAAACTAGAGTATAAGTAGCTTTCTGATTTTTTTTATTTTAAAATGATATGTATTCATTCATTTATTCAGTGCATATATATGTACAAGTGTGTGAAGGTTAGAGGGTGTTCTATCCTTCTGTTATGGAGTCCTAGGATCAGACTAAGGTCATCCATCTCAGTCGCAGGTGCTGAGGCAGCTGCCTGGGCTGTCTGTTTTGAATGACAGGCTTGTTTATATAAGCCTTTGTTTACTATATATGGCTTTCCCATGGTCTATCTAATTTTAATCATACACTCTTACAATTATGGATATGTGTAAGATGGTAAATAGGGGTTTTCTGCAAGCTCACTTTGAGGACACATTTGTATAGCTGCTCATGCACTCAAGTCTAGATGAATAAACACCTAGAATCTGGATGTATTTGGCCACAAAGTGGGACTTATCAAGGCAATGGAACTTAAGGGTCAGAGTGACCCAACTGCCTTTGTTTGGAGAGAGGTGTATGTACATCTCAATGCAACTGGGGGTACCAGGTTGCTAAATGCATTGCTTGTTTGTAAAGGTGTGTGTGTGTGTATGTGTGTGTGCAGCAAACAACAGAATTATCTGTAGTAGAAATAAAAACAAGGCACTATAATACATGCCTGTAATCCCAGCATGCAAGAAGCTAAGGTAAGAGAATGTTGTGCAGATGGAGGCTGCTCATTCATTCCCAGCTGCCCAGAGCTGAAATAATCACACAGAAACTGTGTTAATTAAAACACTGTTTGGCCTATTAGCTTGAGCTTCTTATTAACTAACTCTCACATTTTAAATTGACGCATTTCTATTATTTTATATCTTACCATGAGGCTCATAGTTTACCAGCAAGGCTCTAGAGCATGTCTGTCTCCTTTGGCAGCTACATGGCATCTCCCTGACTCCACCTTCTTTCTCCCAGCATTCAGTTTAGTTTTCCCATCTAGCTCTATTCTGCCCTGCCACAGGTCAAAGCATCCTTATTCATTAACCAAGAAAAGCAACACATATACAGAAGGACTTCCCATACCAATCTTGAGTTTGAGGTCAGCCTGGGTTACTTAGTAAACTACAAGCCAGCCTGGGATACAAAACAAGACATCATCTCAAAACACACACACACACAAACCAAGAAGGCAGTAAGGAAGTCAGAGAATAGTCAGTATCACAGAGTACATATTAATAACATAAAACTTGTCATATAAATGATATCAGTTTAAAAACTTGAAGAGGGTGATGTAGAAATGGCTCAGTGTTTACTAACATGGGCTGCTCTTAGAGAGGACCTGAGTTTAGGTCCCAGTACCCACTTCAGGAGGCTCACAACTACCTATAACTCCAGTTCCAGAGAACTGATGCTTTCATAGGCACACACAAGGTGCTGGGAATGTAGCTTAGTTAGTAGTGTACTTGCCCAGCATGCATGAGGTCCTAGGTTGGATCTTCTGCACCACATAAACCATGCACAATAACACCTTACCCCCAACTCCACATGGAGGCCAAAATAGGTAAATAGGTAAATATTTGTGATACTCCTTGAAACATCTGTCATAGTTATGGTTACTATTTCTGTGATGAAATACCAAGGCCAAAGTAACTTGGGGAGGAAAAGGTTTATACTTCCATATCACAGTTCCTCATTAAAGGAAGTTAGGACAGGAACTCAAGCAAAGCAGGAACTAGAGGCAGAAGCCAATGCAGAGACCATGAAGGAGTGCTGCTTACTGGCTTGCTCCACATGGCTTGTTCTTTCTTTTAGAACCCAGGACCACCAGCCCAATCTTATGGGGACGTTTTCTCTATTGAAGTTCCCTGCCTCAGATGACTTTAGTTTTTGTCAAGTTCACATAAAACTAACCAGCGTACATCTTCGACTTGTTTTTAGAAACAAGGTGCCATATCCCATGCTTCCCTAGAACTTCCTAGGTAGCTAAGATTGGCCTTCAACTTCTGGCCCTTCTGTTTTCACTTCCCCATTATAAGCATACACCACCATACCTAGCCTTAAATGATATTCAGAATACCATTTGTAGACAACTGGAAATTTGGATACTACCTACCTATTTAAAGATACTAAAAGCAATTTTGTTGAAGGTATGAAGTGTATTGTGACCACAGTACTGTGGAAATATTTAAAACACAAACTAGGCTATTTGGAATGGAAAAACCTGACACCATTACCAGGGTTAGGGTCTTGGACATACAAAAAGGAAAAAGAGCTTAGCAGAAACATTTGCCTCTCTTTGCTTCCTGCTAGTGGATAACTAGCTTCCTCAAAATCCTGCTACCTTGATAGATTTTAACTTGAAACGCTGAGACAAAATAAACCCTTTCTCCCTTAAATTGCTTTTGTCAGAGTATTTTTGCATTGGAAAAGAGAAGTTACTAAACTAAGACAGAGATCCATATCTACCTCAAGTATTTGTTAATCAAAATAATCACTGTTTTTCTTAAAATACTCATAGAAAAGCCATGTGTGGTAGTGCACACCTTTAGTCTCAGCGCTCAAGAGGCAGAGACTTGTGGATCTCTGAGTTCAAGGCCTATATAGTCTACCGAATGAGTTCTGGGGCTGCCAGAGCTACACAGGAAACCCTGTCTCAAAAAAATAAATAAAACAAGTATATACATAGAGAAGGGCAAGTAAATAAGACTATAGTGAAAAAAGATTGGTCACAGATTCTAGCAGCTGAAGTTTGTGATGAGTCCATTTTCCTTTTCTTCAGATTTGCTATTTTTATTTATGTGTATGTCTGTCAAAGTATATGCCACATTACGCAGGTGCCTAAAGGGGCCATTCAGAGGGCATCAGGTCCCCTGAAACTTGGGTTATAGGTGTTGTGAGCCACATGAGATAGGTGGCAGGTGCAGAACCCAGATCCTTTGCGAGAACAAGTGCTATTAAATGCTGAGCTAGCTCTCCTGCCCCAAGGTTATTTAAAAACATTAAGTCTCACCAATAACTTAAAAATGAATGAATTTTTAAAATGTAGGCACAAATCCTAGTATTCAAAGAATAAAATGCAGGGATAATGACTCCATCTTATTTCTGGCTTCTGCCATGATCTCACTATTTCTGGAAAGGAGACTGAATTTTCTGTTTTTAAAATCAGTTCAATAGAAGAGCCTGCTGATCCAGATCACTGCTTCTGTTAGACATAAACATGCTGTGCATCAGGAGACTGTATCGGTCTAAGACTCTGCTTCTGTTCCCTGTGTTTTAGTTGGCCAGCTTCTTCCCTGCATCATGCCATCCCCCCCCCCCCCGTCTTTCTGGTTTCCATCTGGGTCTGCGAATTAGATCTGGGAGCTTAAAAAACAAACAAAAAGCCCAGGTCCAGTCTTGAGACTGTGACACTCAGGCCTCTGAGGCAGAGCACTGCTGAGTTCAGTTATGTAAGTGTTCTCTGCTGCAGTTAAGTTCCCTGAGTGCCTGACACAGTACTTTGAACATAGGCATCTGTTTGGTTGAGGGGCTTCACCTCAGCTCACTGGCACCCCCTTATCCAAAAAGCCTGGAGTGTTTGGTCAAAAGCATCACCCCAGCTCTCTAACACCCCTTTATACCAAGTCTGAAATATTTTAGTCGGGGACCTCATCCCAGACACCTGGCATCCATCTTTGGAAAACTGGGCAGGAACTTCATTTCAAGCCCCCTCCCCTGGGAGTTGCCTTAGTCCAAACTCCACTTCCAAGAAAGCCCGCCAAACAGTGACCCCTCCCCAGGGAGAGTCAAGAAAGCCCGCTAAATGGTAACCCCTCCCCAGGGAAGGTCAAGACCACTCCCACTCCTACTTAAACTGCCCCCCAGAGAATGAACACGTGGTCTCCAGGTTCCCATGGTCTCCCCTTTTCTCTTTCCCTCTCCATGCTTCCCTGGGGCCACCCAGGAGCATTGCATTAAACATGGGCATCTTTTATTTGGTCTAATTTGGTCTGATTGGAATTATTTGTGTCAGCAGAAAGGCTCATCTTAAGAAAAACTAACACTATGGCTATTTCCACTTGTTACAGTTTAAGTTCATACAAGAATGAATTTCAACTATTTATTTGCAGAAAAACCAAGAGACTTTACTCAGAAAGTTAATAGAATGCTTCCTTTCTTTACTGATAACATCATGTCAGTGTTTGAAATGGTCTCCTCTAGCAGAGGTAGCATATCATTTGTGTAGTATAAAGGTCGGCGTGACCTACAGAGTAAGGCCACTCCATGACTTTCTCTAGTTGAACACAGCTCCGCTTCGCAAATTTTCGTTTCTTCTCATTCTCACTTTTAGAGCCCTAAAACACTTGGGTCTTTGTGCTGCAGGTGAACTTGTCAATGATAAGGGGCATCTAATAACTTTGGATAAATTCAGGGACAAAGTGTAAGCTTTTTCATATTTTAATGACATGGTATGATTCTGAATACAATTGCACACAAAGTACCACTACCCTTTCTTGTTTAGTGTGTGGGTGTATGTGTGTGCCTGCATGGCCATAGCACACATGTAGAGGTCAGAGCCATCTCAGGTGTCAGTTCTCACCTCCTACACTCTGTTGTTTGCTGCGGCACTGTGAACCCTGGCTAGCTAGTCCACAACTTACAGGAGTTCACCCTAATGTGAGCAGCTTTACATGGGTTCTGAGGATTCAAACTCAGGTAGGTCCTCACATGCGCACAGCAAGCACCTTACCTACCAAGCCATCTTAGTTTTGAGGGAAATATTTCACTCCCTTTAACTTTCAGTAGTTACAAAGTAAACGCAGGGAAAACTCACCCTGGGTAAGGAGAGGAGTAATGATAGGAAGTTCGAGAGGCAGCTTCATTCTTTCTCAATAGGAAACTACATCACTGTGGGGTATGTTGGAACACAGCTTTAATCACAGCACACAGATCTCTGTGAGCTCGAGGGCAGCCTATATCTATATAGTGAGTTCCAGGCCAGGCAGAGATATGCAGACACCTGTGGAGGCCCAAAAATGTGAGCCTATTTTAACCTTGACCAAAGGTCACAGAGTTGGTCCTTACCTCTATTCCTTCAAGATTATTGTGTTTCTACCTCAAACAAAGGTCCCACCTAGATTTAGGTCAGAGTTCTGCTCTCTCAAGGTTACTGTCAACAGGTGTGGCTAATAGCCAGACTTTGTATTTCAGAAATAGAGAAGTAAATATGTTTCTACCTCAAACAGAAGTCTAAGGATCCAACTAAGGTTCCAGTTCCTTTAAGGAGATAACATTGGATTCCACCCATGGAGTGGTTTGCCTACAGAATGTTTTGGTCTAGGGTAGGAGCATTATTTGTTTTGTCCTAGCAACAGAATGTTTTAACTATGAATGTAGCCTGCGACCTTCAACTGATCTGTTCATTTCCTTGTATCATGTTAATGCAGTTTTACTTTGTTTTGTTTTATCTTACTCCTACCTTTTGGGGTCAGGGTTATTTTAAGCAATTGGAAATTAAATGCAGGTGATTTCAGTATTCACTGGAACTCCTTCCTGGTACTATTTTGTTTTTCTGTTTTGTTATTTTTGCATCTTTGTATTGTTTACTATTATTTCTAAATTCCAACGCTCCTACCCTGGCAAATGGTAGTGGTATTTTTGTTGAGGCTGGTCCCCAATAGACACCCTGTCAAAAAATAAAAAATAAAAAAAGAAAACCTCATCAATTCTCAGACATGAAGTGAGGAGTCCCAGTCTGCAGTAATTACTATAGCTCTCAGCTCTGCACAGCAGTTGGAAAATCTGTGTATAATATAGAATAGGGCAGTAGAAAGGCTGAGACAGTAAAGGTGCTTCCCTTGGAAGCCTAGGAACCAGAGCTTGACCTTGGGACTCTCATAAAGGTGGAAAGGGAGAACTGATGACACGAAGCTATGTCCACATATATGATGACACTTCCCACACACAGTATACATATACACACAATCATAATTATAGATTAATATGACTTTAAATAAATAAGAGCAGGCATGGTCATACATGCTTAGAATCCCAGTACTTGAAGTCGGGGTGGCAGAAGGATCATGAGTTCAACCCCAGCCTGAGCAAACAAAACAAGTCCATCTCTCCCCTTCTCTTACTCTCTCTAGCTCAGAGAAAACAGAATACATCTTAAAGTATTTTCTTAAAATTACTTTCAGTGAAGTAAATATCAACAATGTAGACTAGCTGCAAGCCTGAAAATTAATTTTTTGAGATTTTATTTATGTGTATGAGCATTTATGTGTATTTTATTAAGTGTATGAGCATTTGCCTAAATGTGCACCACATGCATGCAGTACCCTCAGAGACAAAAGAGGGCATTGTATCCCACGGGACTGGAGTTACAGCCTGTTGTGAGCGACTGTTATGTGCTAGGTACTGAACCCAGGTCCTCTGGAAGAGCAGCTGAACAGCTGAATCCACAGCCCAACAATTTTAGGCTGAGATATTACAGCATTGAGAGTACTAAATAAAAGTCATCTTACTTAGTAATTAGGGAAGAAAACCAAAATAAAATTTTATAGGTGCAGAAATCTTCTGGCTAATTAAGCTCAATTTGTGTAAAAACTTTACTCTCTGAGGATTTATTAATTAAGGGATCATTGCTTGGACTGGGGAAGTTGGTGGAGGACTTGCCTTGAATGAGCAAGGCTCAGAGTTTGATCTCTAGTCCTACACATAAAACATAGACCAAGACCAAGCAATGTTAAGAGGAAAAACAAAGTTAAGATTTTTGTCTCCAGTCAGGAAGGGAGATGGTTCAGCTGGCAAAAGGCTTGTTGAACAACTATAAAGACCCGAGTTTAAATTCTCAACTTATACATAAAAGCTGGGCACAGTCACACATGTCTGTAACCCCAGCACTGGGAAAAGCAGGTAGATCCCTAGAGCTCACTGGCCAGTCAGCCTAGCTAAATCAATGCGCTCCAGGTTCACTTAGACCTTGTCTCAAAAAATAAGGTGGGAAGCAATTGAGGAAGACACTCAACATCAACTCTGCCCTCCAGTTGCACACACTCAAATACATGCCTACACACACACATACACAGAGAGAGAGAGACAGAGAGGATTTTTATCTCATCAGCTACATAATTATTACCACAGGCAAATGACTAAAGCTGTATCTTAATTCTAAAGTGTTTCAACCAAAGGAAAAATACTGCCATTATTACAAGAAATAGATCAGGAAGGGCTGAGGAGTTGCTTAGTGGCAAAGAGTAAAGTATTTGCCATTAACAAGCCAGCATAAATAGTTTACTAACAAGTCAGTACAAAGAGTTCGCTCCCTAGAACCCATGTAAACCCTGACATGATGGTTTACACTTGTAATGCCTGTCTAGGGGAGGCAGAGACAGAAGAACCCTGGTGCCTGCCCAAAGTCCCAGTGAGAGACCCTATCTCCAAAACAAGGTGGACATCATGGGGAACAATACCCAAGGTTGACCTCTGACCTCCACAGGCACACACACCTGTATATCCCACACATGAGCAAATACACACATGAACGCACACACAAATACAACAAAGAAATACTTTAATTGAAAGGACATGAGAATTGAAAATTAGGAACAACTATAGCTTAACCACCATCTCATAAACTGTTGTGTTGTTGGTTTGGGGGTGGTGTGGTTTGTTTTGTTTTTCTCTGGTGAGACAGAATCTATGTTGCCCAGGCGAGTCTTAATCACGCAGTGATCCTCCTGAGATTATAGGTGTCTTCCACCACTCCCAACTCACTGTGCATTTCTTATATAAAACATAGTAAAATCCCAAACTGGATACAAGAACCTCAATTATCAACATACATTCGTAATTTAGTATTTCTACAATGTACTGGGTGTATTCGGCTTTCTACAATAGTTCCCCTTGGTTAGCAAAGTGGAGGTCAGTTATGGCTGGCCTTTGCTCTCACACTGTCTTCATTCTGTGTGTCTGGCATTCCTATCTGTAATTCTAATTTGTAATTACTCTGCTTCTCATAGCTGAGTTTTCTGTTCTTTGTTTTCTTAGGAGCAGGAGGATGGAGGAAGCATGTTCATTGTTTTGGTGACATCATAACTCAAGATAATAAATGATTCTACCAAGTTTTCATTTGCCCAGTTTCATCAATTCAGAACTTTTAGCAGACAACTTCAATCCAACTGTTTTCTTTGTTAAATAACCCTTTTCTTTTTTTTTTTTCCTTTTTTACCTGGCGTGAGTGAGAAAATAACCCTTTTCTTAAAGATTCATTATTTTCCAGTGTTAGGCCAATTTGTCCTCAAATTGAGCAAAATCTCAACATCTTGCTGAGCCAGTTTGTAAATTCCAACTTCATTTAAGGCTGCTGTGGCAGGAACGTGCTCGGAAGCTGACTGCAGGACATCTTTCAGGAGTAATGCAGAACCAATGTTCAAATTCAGAACAATGCAGGCTTCTTTTACACTGTTTAGGAAGACAAAAAAAGAAGGGAAGGACAGATTCTCTATTGCACCATCCTTAGGATGACAATCACCTGTGGAGAATCTACACAGCCATTTCGACTACCTATGGACTTACTGCTTAGTTCTTTAAATATGCTGGGACTACACAAAGTATACAGGATTAACAGATCATTAGTTTGTCTTAGTAAACTGATGTTAACAGATTATTAAATATAGCAATGATTTTAGGTAGAATTAGGACATAGGGAAAAAAGAAAAGGAATAAAAATGAACATGCCAAAAAGCAAAACAAATCAAAAACATAAACAAGTTGGAGATGGTGGTATACTTTTAATACCAGCACTCAGGAAGCCAAAGTAGGAGTATCTCTCTTAAGTTCTAGGACAGTATGGTCTACACTGTGAGCTCCAGGCTAGCCAAGGCTACATAGAGAGACTTTGTTTCAGAAAATCAAAATCACAACAGAAATAGGAAGGCTGGTAAAATGGCTCATGGGTAAAGTGCCTGCTGGCAAGCTTTGTGACCTGAGTTCAATTCTTGGGTTTTACATGGTAGGAGAGAACTATTTCCCACAAGTTGTCATCTGACCTCTACACAAGAATATGAAATTTAAAAATTTAAATAATAATAAAAAACTTCTGAGCAGTGGTAGTGCACACCTTTAATCCCAGCACTAAGGAGGCAGAGGCAGGAGGATCTCTGTGACTTTGAGGCCAGCCTGGTCTACAGAGTTAGTTTTAGGGCATCCAAGGCTATACAAAGAAACCTTGTCTTGACAAACACAGTATGTACTCACTCATAAGTGGGTATTAGAGGTAAAGCAAAGAATGACCAGCCTACAGTCCATGACCCCAGAGAACCTAGGTAACAAGGAGAACCCTGGGAGACATACATGGATCCCCCTAGGAATGGGAAATAATAAAATCTCCTAGAAAATTGGGAGCATGGGGGAGGGGAACAGGAAAGGAAGAGGACAGGAGGAGAGGGAGGAGGAGAACTTGAGGGAATGGGATGGCCAAGATGTGGGAAGGACAGAGAGGGAAAGCAAGGAAAGAGATATCTTGATTGAAGGAGCCATTACGGGGCTAGTGTGAATCCTGACACCAGGAAAATTCCCAGGAATCCATGAGGATGACCCCAGCTAAGATCCTAAGCAATAGTGGAGAGGGTGCCTGAACTGGCCTTCCCCTGTAATCAGATTGATTGTCATCATAGAACCTTCATCCAGCAACTGATGGAAGTAGATGCAGAGATCCACAGCTAAGTACTGGGCTAAGCTCCTGGAGTCCAGTCATAGAGAGGGAGGAGTCAAATGGATCAAGACCATGATGGGGATACCAACAGAACACCTGACCTGAGCTAGTGGAAGCTCACTGGCTCTGTACTGATAGTGGGGGGAACCTGCATAAGACCAAACTAGGCCCTCTGGTAACAGTTATGTGGCTTGAGAAGTCTATGGGGCCACTGGCAGTGAGACCAGGATTTATCCCTAGTGTTTGAAAGGGCTGTTTTGGAGTCCTTTCTTTTTGGAGGGATACCTTGCTCAGCATAGATATAGGGCAAGGGCCTTGGTCCTGCCTCAAAGTGACGTGCCAGACTTTGCTGACTCCCCATGAGAAGTCTTACTCTCTCTAAGGAGTGAATGGGGGTGGGGTGGGGGAGGATGTAGAAAGAATGGGAGGAGGGGAAGGAGTGGGAACTGAAATAGCTATGTAAAATGAGAAAAGATTATTTAAAAAATTAAAATAAAAAAGAAACTGTCTTGAAAAAACATAATAATAATAAACAGGCACTGGAGATTTACTGTACTGGGTAAAGTGCTTGCCTAGCATAAACAAGGTGTGGGAGAGAACCTGGGGTGTGGAGGGTGTGTACCTGTAGTCACAGCACTCAGAAGAGGGAGGCAGGAGGATCGTAAGCTCAGGGTCATCCTCTACCACACACTAACACATGGTCATCCTCTCTACCACACACTAACGCATGGTCATCCTCTCTACCACACACTAACGCATGGTCATCCTCTCTACCACACACTAACGCATGGTCATCCTCTCTACCACACACTAACGCATGGTCATCCTCTCTACCACACACTAACGCATGGTCATCCTCTCTACCACACACTAACGTATGGTCATCCTCTCTACCACACACTAACGCATGGTCATCCTCTCTACCACACACTAACGCATGGTCATCCTCTCTACCACACACTAACGCATGGTCATCCTCTCTACCACACACTAACGCATGGTCATCCTCTCTACCACACACTAACGCATGGTCATCCTCTCTACCACACACTAACG